>RXON01003843.1:0-35427 GCA_009667805.1 Leptobrachium leishanense
AGATGAAACCAAAAATTGATTTGTTTGGAAAAACGCACAACACGATGTGTGGAGAAAAAAAGGCACAGCACACACCAACATCAAACCTCATCCCCACTGTAAAACATGGCAGAGGAGCATCATGGTTTGGGGCTGCTTTGCTGCTCAGGGCCTGGACGGATTGTTGTCATTGATGGAAAAATTAATTCCAGAGTTTATCAAGACATTTTGCAGGAAAAGTAAGATCATCTGTCCGCCAACTGAAGCTCCGCAGAGAGATGGGTGATGCAACAGGACAATGACCCAAAGCATACAAGTAATTCAACAAAAGAATGGCTTCAACAAAACAAAATACGCCTTTCTGGAGTGGCCCAGTCAGAGTCCTGACCTCAACCTGATTGAAATGCTGTGGCATGACCTTAAGAGAGCGATTCACACCAGACATCCCAAGAATATTGCTACACTGAAACAGTTTTGTGAAGCGGAGTGGTCCAAAATTACTCCAGATCGTTTGTGCAGGTCTGATCTGCAACTACAGGAAAATTTGGTTGAGGTTATTACTGCCAAAGGAGGGTCAACCAGTTATTAAGTCCAATGATTCACATACTTTTTCCACCCTGCACTGTGAATGCTTACATGTTCTGTTCAATAAAACATGAAACATATAATGTTTTTGTTGTATTATTTTAAGCAGACTGTGTTTTCAAATTGTTGTGACTTAGATGAAGATCAGAGCACATTTTATGAACAATTCATGCAAAACTCCACGTAATCCCAAAGGGTTCACATACATTTTCTTGCAACTGTAGATAGGGCCCCTTGTTTCACTGTTACCGGGCAGAATAAGAAAAAGACAACTCTTTGTCCTGTCACTATGTATGATATATGATTGGTGGGTTGAACTATCTTTGACATGGAAAATGTAGCCGCACCATTTTAACTCTGACGTGATCTGCTTCATGATTGGCTGTTGTACCACAACCTTGTGTTCTATATTAAAGCCTAATAGAAACATAGAAACATAGAAAATGTCGGCAGATAAGAACCTTTCGGCCCATCTAGTCTGCCCAATTACATGGATACTTTACCTGGATTTATCTTTTGTTTAGGATAGCCTTATGCCTATCCCATGCCTGCTTAAATTCAATTACTGTTTTGGCCTCTACCACTTCTACTGGAAGACTGTTCCATGTATCCACCACCCTCTCAGTAAAATAATGCTTCCTGATGTTACTTTTAAGCCTTTGCCCCTCTAATCTAAGACTATGTCCTCTTGTTTTGCTACTTTGTTTCCTTTTAAATATACTCCCTTCCTCTACCTTGTGGATTCCCTTTACGTCTTTAAATGTTTCTATCATATCTCCTCTGTCTCGTCTTTTTTCCAAGCTGTACATGTTAAGATCATTAAGCCTTTCCTGGTAACTTTTCTCCTTCAAGCCGTACACCATTTTAGTAGCCCTTCTCTGAACTCTCTCTAAGATGTCTATATCCTTCTGGAGATACGGTCTCCAGTACTGCACACAGTACTCCAAGTGAGGTCTCACCAGTGCTCTGTACAGTGGCATGAGCACTTCCCTTTTCCTACTGCTAATACCTCTCCCTACACAACCAAGCATTCTGCCAGCATTTCCTGCTGCTCTATTACATTGTCTACTTACCTTTAGATCCTCTGCAATATTAACCCCTAAATCCCTTTCCTCAGATGTTGAGGTTAGGACTGTATCAAATATTCTATATTCAGCCCTTGGGTTTTCATGCCCCAGGTGCATTATCTTGCACTTATCCACATTAAAACTAGGGATGAGCCGAACACCCCCGAGTTCGGTTCGCATTGGAACTCGAACTTTTCAAAAGTTCAAACACGAACTCAATACAAGTCAATCGGACTCATAGTTCGATTTTTAGAGTGCCCTCCAAGAGGGCATATATGCTAGATATTTTCCATAAAAGGTGTATGGGGGTCCGGGTAGTGCCCTGGGAGACAGGAAACAAGGAAAAAAAGTTTTAAAAAAAACGTTTCTAAAGGAACAGTGAGTTTTCCATGAAATAAGGGTTAAAAATAAAAACGAAA
Organism: Leptobrachium leishanense; assembly: GCA_009667805.1. Taxonomy (NCBI): domain Eukaryota; kingdom Metazoa; phylum Chordata; class Amphibia; order Anura; family Megophryidae; genus Leptobrachium; species Leptobrachium leishanense. The sequence continues at coordinate 2,051 of RXON01003843.1, forward strand.
AATTCCTTCAAATATCGTGCCTAGGAGGTCCCCATAACCTGCCAGTGAAGTGGCGGATTTCTAGGATGTATAGAAACATTTAAAAACAAATAAATTACGTTTCAAATGACGGTAAATGCTTTTCCTTTAATCTATTCATAAACAACTGCTTGCGGCGGCAGCCTGTATGAAAAGACATTTTAGGACGCGCAGAAAAAGTTTAGTGATTTTTTGGCTAAATTATGGTGAAACTTATGCAGGCTTTGAATGAAAGTAACAATAGGTGCTTTAAAATTGTGCCTTTAGCGTCGGCAACAGTGCCGTCACCAGTGGTGTATTTAGGTTTTGTGCTGCCCTAGGCCTGACTAAACTCGTGCACCCCCTATCTTAAATTTGAGGCACCCCTTCCTGTCAAGGGCACACCTCTTCCGGGTTAATCCCCACCCTTCCTCTTTAAGCTCCACCTTTTCCCCTTAGAGCTCCGCCTTTTCCTCTCTTTATATTAAAAGTGGATACCATTTCAAATGTATCTATTGAGATAAAAAAAATTATGAAATGTTTAAATTCAAGCATTTTTACAAAGAACAGCCACGCATGTCAAGTATACTGGATCACAGCCGCTCTAATTGGTTGAACAATAAAATCCACAGAAACGTGCACTGAATATGAGCGTATCACAGAGCTGCACAGCAATAAAACCCACAGAAATGGGCACTGTGTGTGAGCATATCACAGAGCTCCATAGCAATAAAACTCACAGTAATATGCAGTGTGTATCACAGAATCCACAGCAATAAAACTCTGAGCAATGCAATGTGCGGTGTGTATGAGTGCATCAGAATCCACTGCAATAAAACTCCCAGCATTGCAATGTGTGGTGTGTGTCAGCATATCAGAATCCACAGAAATAAAACTCCCAGCAATGCAATGTGCAGTGTGTATGAGTGCATCAGAATCCACTGCAATAAAACTCCCAGCAAACCGAGTGAATATGAGCACACAGAAATTATTTATTCTATATTTACCGGCCTCCGTCTGCAGTAGGGCTGTGTGCAGATTCAGCAGGGACTGAGTACGGACTCTGCAGGAGGTCCCTCCAGGCCACGTTAGGATCGTGGCTGTGCCTGTGCGTGGAGCCGTCTTGTCAGCAGTGGGGTGTCACTGCCAGAGGGTGCACCGTGGCTTTGATTCCCTTCCCGGTGGGTGTTCAGTCCAGAATAGAGTGAGAGTCTGTGTTAACGAAAGGGCGGGCAGCTGGATTTGTGCGTGTCACGTGGTTCAGCCAGTCAGGTGGTACTGAGACTCAGTACCACCTGACTGGCCGGACCGCGTGACCTGCACGCACGCAGCCTCACCAGGAGCCAGGCAGCTCAATGACAAGTTTCTATCACTGCAGTGCTGGTTAAGGAAAGGTCCACTTTAAACAGCAGTAAGCAGACAGGACTTCATATTCTGCTGATACCCCCCCTTTAACTGCCGTTTACTGACATCTCTCTCTGCACACAAATCACATCCCCCTCCCCTCTCCTAGAGCTGCTGCGGGGCAGGGGAGGAGCTATGGAGGGAGGAGAGGGGGATTTTTATTCTATTCAATTTTATTCCTTATGCAAACGCCCTGCTCCGCTGCTCGCCGTTTGAGAACACAGCTCAAAGCTGACACACAGTAACAGTGGCACCTCCTAGTACCCCCTAATGATACCCCAATAATCACTGGTACCTGGGGCGGCCCGCCCCCAGCCACTCCCCTAAGTACACCACTGCTCTGTGATATGCTCACACACAAGTTTGGCGACCTGCCAGCAAGTACGGTACTGTTTGAAGGCAGTGCAAATCCCCATAGAGAAGTAATGGTTAATCTATTCAGAGAACACCAAACAGCAGAGAAATGGCAGTGAAATGCCCTGATGTTCAGTGGTTTCAATCAGCAGGTTTATTCACGCGAAAAGTCTTTATTGATTTTCTTTAGTACCATTTAGTTATTTTTCAGATTATTTTTGGCAGAATTTCCCCCCTTTTTTTTAATAGCGGTTTTTCTTTTTTCTGTAACAGAACTTTTTATTATCAATCATAGGATTTTATATGTAAATTCCAGACATTTTCGTTCAGTAGTTCTTTTGAAAACAGCAGGCCACGGGATTGCGGTGGCAGCATTCAGTGGCCGACTCCCTGCACTCAGAGGACCCTGCGGTGAATGGTGAATTCACTGCAGGGTGGGGAAATTTTATTCCCCGAAGTGCAGGGAACTACAGAACACCAAATGTTGGCGTCATTTCGGTGCTCTGAGTAACCCATTTAGTGGTGAGGTTTTTTGCCGCCCCCTGTAAAGTGAAAGCCTAGTCCTTGCCTACCCAGGACATACTTGAAAATTAGTGAATTCTCAATGTATCCTTCCTTATAAAATACTTTGCAAAAGTAAAAAAATAGAAAAAAAAAAATTTCAATTTATTTTTGGGGTGGGGCCACCCGGTTCGGGCCGCCACCCCCTGGAAAGTGCCGCCCTAGGCCCAGGCCTTGTTGGCCTAGGCCGAAATACACCACTGGCCGTCACACCGTAACCCCTCTGTGGTATTGTGGAAGAGTGCAGGGGTGGACCATGCGGTCCTGTATTAAAAAGATATGAATCTGGTAAAGGCGTCAGTGCACCCAGATATTGTGCTTTTGGTGCCAGGCCAGCAAGTGCCATCGTACAGTAACCCCTCTGTGGTATTGTGGAAGAGTGCAGGGGTGGTCCATGCAATCCTATATTAAAAAGATATTAATCTGGTAAAGGCGTCAGTGCAGCCAAATATTGTGCCTTTCATGGCAGCAAGTGCCTTCACACCGTAACCCTTTTGTGGTATTGTGGAAGAGTGCAGGGTTGGACCCTGCGGTTCAAAAAATTAAAATGATATAAATGTGGCACAGGCGTCAGTGCAGCCAAATGTTGTGCCTTTCATGGCAGCAAGTGCTTTCACACCCTAACCCTTTTGTGGTATTGTGGAAGAGACAGATTACCTCAATTCCAAAATATTTTGTAGAAATTACTGACCCCCAAAATACTGGGTGGCAGTGACAAGACACAGATCACCTCAATTCACAAATATTTTGTAGAAATTATTGACCCCCAAAATACTGCGTGGCAGTGACAAGACACAGATCACCTCAATTCCCAAATATTTTGTAGAAATTACTGACCCCCAAAATAGTTGCTGGTGCCTGTGAAAAGACAAAGATTACCTCAATTCCTAAATATTTTGTAGAAATTACTGACCCCCAAAATACTGCATGGCACTGACAAGACACAGATCACCTCAATTCACAAATATTTTGTAGAAATGACTGACCCCCAAAATACTGGGTGTCAGTGAGAACACACAGATTAGAACAATTCCCAGATATTTTTGTAGAAATGAGACCCCCCCAGAGACCCCCCCCAGTAGCTGGTGGCAGACTGGCAGTGAGAACACACACTAACACAACAACAATCTCCTCTCAAACGCATGCTGATGCACTGTGTGAAACCTTATATAGTGTGCTGCGGGACTTAGCACCTGTGGTCAGGTGCAAGGCTGTAGCCAATTACAAGCTTCAGGCCAGTGGAAAAGTGCATTGCGGTCCATTGTGGGCGAACACGCGGCGAACATGCGGAAATGTTCGTAGTTCGCGAACATGCGAACAGGCGTTGTTCGATGCGAACTCCGAACCGATCGAACCGAACAGCTCATCCCTAATTAAAACTCAATTGCCACAGCTCTGACCATTTTTTTAGTGTACCTAAATCATTTGTCATTTGGCTGATCCCTCCAGGAACGTCAACCCTGTTGCAAATCTTTGTGTCATCAGCAAAAAGACATACTTTACCATTAATACCTTCTGCAATATCACTAATAAAAATATTAAAGAGAATGGGTCCAAGTACTGACCCCTGAGGTATCCCACTGGTAACAAGACCTTGCGCCGAATAAACTCCATTTACCACAACCCTCTGTTGCCTGTCACTCAGCCACTGCCTAATCCATTCAACAATATTGGAATCCAAGCTCAAAGATTGTAATTTATTGATAAGCTACTATGCGGAACAGTATCAAAAGCCTTACTGAAATCTAAATAAGCAATGTCTACTGCACCACCCTGCGTCTATTATTTTTGTTACCCAATCAAAAAAATCAATAAGATTAGTTTGGCATGATCTCCCTGAGGTAAACCCATGTTGTTTCTGATCCTGTAATCTATGTGTTTTAGATGTTCAACAATCCTTTCCTTTAACATGGTTTCCATTGATTTCCCCACTACTGACGTAAAACTAACTGGCCTATAGTTTCCTGATTCCTCCCTACTACCCTTCTTGTAAATGGGCACAACATTTGCTAATTTCCAGTCTTCTGGGATGACTCCCGTTAACAGATTTATTTAACTAATCCTTGTTAACGGTTTTGCTATTACACCACTGAGCTCTTTTAATAATTTAGGCTGGATCCCATCAGGCCCCATTGACTTATTTGTCTTTACGCTAGACAGCTGCTGTAGAACCTCCTCCTCTGTAAACTCATATGTAAATGTCTCTTTAGTGTTTCCTCCTAACTAAGGTCCCTTTCCTTCCTTTTCTTCTGCAAAGACTGAACAAAAATATTCATTGAGGCAGTCAGCGAGACTAACTAATCCTTGTTTTACTTTTTATGTATCTAAAAAATGTTTTGTCCCCCTTTTTTACTGACAGAGCTATTTTCTCTTTTGCGTGTGCTTTGGAAGCTCTTATAAATTGCTATGCCTCTTTCTGCCTAATCCTAGAGGTTTGCCTGAGTTTTTTTATAATTATTGAATGCTATCTTGTTGTTCTTCACTGTTTTGGCCACTTCTGTAGAGTACCACAGTGGTTTCTTCCCTTTTTTATTTTGCTAACAACCCGAATGCAATTGCCTGTGGCCTTCAATAATGCCTCCTTTAAATAATCCTATTTCTCCTTGACTCCCTTTAAACTCCTCCAGTCTGATAATGTCTCATTCACACAAAATCTCATTTTAGAAAAATCTTTTTTTTTAAAGTCTAAAAGTTTTGTTTTTGTGTGGTGTGGCTCCATCCCTGTTCTTATATTAAACCACACTGACTGGTGATCACTAGATCCCAAATTTTCACCTACAAAAACGTCCGATACCAAACCTCCATTTGTGAGTATTAAATCCAATATGGCCTCTTTACGGGTCGGCTCCTCAACTACTTGTGTTAGAGATAATCCCAGTAAGGAGTTTAGAATATTTGTACTCCTGGTGCACCCAGCTATTTTGGTTTTCCAGTTCACATCAGGAAGATTAAAGTCCCCCATGATAATAACTTCCCCCTTCATTGACATTTTGGCTATTTCCTCAAACAGCAGATTATCTAGCTCTTCTACTTGTCCAGGGGGTCTATAGATCACACCTACACGAGCTACTGTATGATTACCAAATGTTAGCGTAACCCAAACTGACTCTATGTTCACCTCGCTCACTTTTATTTGGTTCGTTTTTATGTTGTTTTTCACATACAGGGCCACTCCTCCTCCTTTCCTACCTTCTCTGTCTTTTCTATATAAAGAGTACCTCGGTATTGTTATGTCCCAGTTATTTTTCTCACCGAACCATGTCTCAGTAATAAACAGAAGAATGCTGAGCAATTCTACTTTACCTGTTTAGTTTAGAGAAACGGCGCCTTAGAGGATATCTGATAACCTTATATAAATATATACGGGCCATTATAAACCATTGTCTGGAAACCTATTCATTAACAGGACTATACACAGGACACGAGGTCACCCATTTTGACTGGACGAAAGGAAATTCAGCCAAAAGCATAGGAAGGGTTATTTTACGGCAACGAAATAGCCACTAGAACCTTCTTTAAACCTGTAGACTGTAACAATTTCATAGACAGAAGCAGCTGTCACCTGGAGAAATGGCTGGAAGGGGTGCCGAAAAGCCAAATTCTGAGATTACGGAGGAACTGCACAGATATTGACGTCTTGGATGAACAAGCAGAGAAACTACAAGGAGCCTTTATAGAGAAAGGAGACGATCTAGATACATTGGAAGAAACAAGAAATAAGGAAAAAAGATAGGAAAGACCTCCTGAAGTACAAAACTAGACAAAATATCCAGAAACCACAACTCCCCATAATCTACACTTATAATCAACAGAACAAAGCCATTAGAAAAATCATCTCTAAATATTGGCCTATACTTAGACAGGACCCAGTACTGGTAGAGCTCCTTCCAGAGAAACCCCGATTTGTATGCAGGGGAACAGGGAACCTCAAGAAGGCCATTACCAGAAGCGAATACCCAGCCCGATCAAATAACAAGAAAGAATATTTCCAGATAGAGAAGGGATTCCATGGCTGTGGCAACTGCCTAAGCTGTAGAAGCATGGGGAACAAAAAAAGAATTATTAAAGAAGTGGATCATAAAAGGGGAAAATGGAAAATCCGTGATATCCTTACTTGTTTCTCCAAAAACGTCCTGTATCTATTAATCTGCCCCTGTGGCCTCAAATACATTGGGTGGACGACCAGAGCCCTCAATGTGAGAGTTAGAGAACACATCAGGAATATATCGCAGGGATTAGAAACACACAGCGTACCCCTACACTTTAAAATAATCACATAATTGTGATCCAAAGAACCTCCAATTTTTATCTCTTAAAAAAATCCATCCACAAAGAAGAGGGGGAGACACAACCAAATTATTAGGCAAAGAAGAGATGAGACTTATATACGAGTTTGGAACCCTTGATCCATATTGGACTTTGAAATCTGCCACTTCCAAATATACCACTATACCATCCAGAACGAGACACATACCACCTAATTGATAAACCCCCACATAGACATAGCATGAGAAAGCAGTTTATACACAGCCTTTTGTTGCATATAGAACATTATTTAACCCTCCCTTAAGGCAATATATACTTATACTGCCAAATGTATATCACATGCCAATATATACCATCTGTAACTAAATATATTGTATGACAATACATACCAACTATGTAAAACAATCAACATACATGTACATAGATACCATGTAAGACAAGTGAGTGTATATACCTATAAACTGTACAGCAATCGTATTTGTAATTTGCAAACAAAACTATACACATGTGCAATAATGTTAATGCAGAATACTAGATATACATACTAACTGCATCTGTAAATATCCAGTGTATAATAATGTGAACGAAACAGGTACATGAAAATCAAAACCAAATATGTGTGCGATGTAAGGCAGTGTGTATATCCTAAACTGTACAATCTACTTGTAATGAAATATAGCACCATGTGTAACATTTAACCAAATACTAGTCTATAAATACAAGGAAATGTTACTATGTAGCATACCGAATGAAACCTGGTATTATGCACAGCACAACTAAACACTACACCATATGAGTATGTAATATGGGGCAATGTGCAATATACTGACTTTGCAGCATCCCATAATGAAATATTATATTATGTACAACTAGTTGTAAAGCCTGCCCAGAGGGCAGTCTATTGTGGATATACTGCCCCTGCTCATGTATACTGCCCCAGCTCGTGGATACTGCCCCAGCTCGTGGATATTGCCCCAGCACGTGGATACTGCCCCAGCACGTGGATATTGCCCCAGCACGTGGATATTGCCCCAGCACGTGGATATTGCCCCAGCTCGTGGATATTGCCCCAGCACGTGGATACTGCCCCAGCACGTGGATATTGCCCCAGCACGTGGATATTGCCCCAGCTCGTGGATATTGCCCCAGCACGTGGATACTGCCCCAGCACGTGGATACTGCCCCAGAACGTGGATACTGCCCCAGCACGTGGATACTGCCCCAGCACGTGGATATTGCCCCAGCACGTGGATATTGCCCCAGCACGTGGATATTGCCGCAGCACGTGGATACTGCCCCAGCTCGTGGATACTGCCCTAGCACGTGGATATTGCCCCAGCACGTGGATATTGCCCCAGCTCGTGGATACTGCCCCAGCTCGTGGATACTGCCCTAGCACGTGGATATTGCCCCAGCACGTGGATGGATACTGCCCCAGCACGTGGATATTGCCCCAGCACGTGGATACTGCCCCAGCACGTGGATATTGACCCAGCACGTGGATATTGCCCCAGCACGTGGATATTGCCCCAGCACGTGGATACTGCCCCAGCACGTGGATACTGCCCCAGCACGTGGATATTGCCCCAGCTCGTGGATACTGCCCCAGCACGTGGATACTGCCCAGCACATGGATATTGCCCCAGCACGTGGATTGATACTGCCCCAGCACGTGGATACTGCCCCAGCACGTGGATGGATACTGCCCCAGCACGTGGATACTGCCCCAGCACGTGGATACTGCCCCAGCACGTGGATATTGCCCCAGCTCGTGGATACTGCCCCAGCACGTGGATACTGCCCAGCACGTGGATATTGACCCAGCACGTGGATATTGCCCCAGCACGTGGATATTGCCGCAGCACGTGGATATTGCCCCAGCACGTGGATACTGCCCCAGCACGTGGATATTGCCCCAGCTCGTGGATACTGCCCCAGCACGTGGATATTGCCCAGCACGTGGATATTGCCCCAGCACGTGGATATTGCCCCAGCACGTGGATATTGCCCCAGCACGTGGATACTGCCCCAGCTCGTGGATACTGCCCCAGCACGTGGATATTGCCCCAGCACGTGGATGGATACTGCCCCAGCACGTGGATATTGCCCCAGCTCGTGGATACTGCCCCAGCTCCTGGATATTGCCCCAGCACGTGGATACTGCCCCAGCACGTGGATATTGACCCAGCACGTGGATATTGCCCCAGCACGTGGATATTGCCCCAGCACGTGGATACTGCCCCAGCACGTGGATACTGCCCCAGCGTGGATACTGCCCAGCACGTGGATATTGCCCCAGCTCGTGGATACTGGCCCAGCACGTGGATACTGCCCAGCACATGGATATTGCCCCAGCACGTGATTGATACTGCCCCAGCACGTGGATACTGCCCCAGCACGTGGATACTGCCCCAGCACGTGGGTGGATACTGCCCCAGCACGTGGATACTGCCCCAGCACGTGGATATTGCCCCAGCTCGTGGATACTGCCCCAGCACGTGGATACTGCCCAGCACGTGGATATTGCCCCAGCACGTGGATATTGCCCCAGCACGTGGATACTGCCCCAGCACGTGGATACTGCCCCAGCTCGTGGATACTGCCCCAGCACGTGGATACTGCCCAGCACGTGGATATTGCCCCAGCACGTGGATATTGACCCAGCACGTGGATATTGCCCCAGCACGTGGATACTGCCCCAGCACGTGGATATTGCCCCAGCTCGTGGATACTGCCCCAGCACGTGGATACTGCCCCAGCACGTGGATACTGCCCCAGCTCGTGGATACTGCCCCAGCTCGTGGATACTGCCCAAGCTCGTGGATACTGCCCCAGCACGTGGATACTGCCCCAGCACGTGGATATTGCCCAGCTCGTGGATACTGCCCCAGCACGTGGATACTGCCCAGCACGTGGATACTGCCCCAGCACGTGGATACTGCCCCAGCTCGTGGATTGCCCCAGCACGTGGATATTGACCCAGCACGTGGATACTGCCCCAGCACGTGGATACTGCCCCAGCACGTGGATATTGCCCCAGCTCGTGGATACTGCCCCAGCACGTGGATACTGCCCCAGCACGTGGATACTGCCCCAGCACGTGGATGGATACTGCCCCAGCACGTGGATACTGCCCCAGCACGTGGATACTGCCCCAGCTCGTGGATACTGCCCCAGCACGTGGATACTGCCCCAGCACGTGGATATGCCCCCCCCGCTCGTGGATATGGCCCCCCCGCTCGTGGATATGGCCCCCCCGCTCGTGGATATGGCCCCCCCGCTCGTGGATATACTCACCTACATCGGCCCTCCAGCGATGGCGGTCCCGCGTCCCGCTTCAAGCGTCCTCTCTCGCTCCGTTGGTCGCCGGGATGACGTCACGAAAGCCTTTGACCCCCGGGGTCAAAGGCTTTCGTGACGTCATTCCGGCGAACAACGGAGCGAGAGAGGACGCTGGAAGCGGGACCGCCATCGCTGGAGGAGCTAAGGGCCGATGTAGGTGAGTATGTGTCCCCCTACATTGGCCCAGAGCCTCAGCGGTGGCTGTCGCAGGCTGCTCGGCCGGCCTCCAGGCTTAGGCGAGCCCCCGGCTCGGCTGGGCCTGTAGGCCCAAGCCAAGCCGGGGGCTCGCCTGAGCCTGGAGGCCGGCCGAGCAGCCTGCGACAGCCGGAGGACAGTCACCGCTGGAGCTCAGGGCTAATGTAGGTGAGTATGTGCTCTCCACACCCACCCTGCTTACTCGGCCGGTATCCAAGCTTAGGCGAGCCCCCGGCTTGGGCCTAGAGGCCCAGCAGAGCCGGGGACTCGCCTGAGCATGGAGGCCGGTCGAGTTGCATGCTCGGCCGTCCTCCAGGCTCAGGTGAGTCCCTGGCTCGGCTGGGCCTCTAGGCCCAAGCCAAGCCGGGGGCTCGCCTGAGCCTGGATGCCGACCAAGCTTAGGCGAGCCCCTGGCTTGGCGTGGGCCTAGAGGCCCAGCCGAGCCGGGGACTCGCCTGAGCCTGGAGGACGCCCGAGCATGCAACTCGACCGGCCTCCATGCTCAGGCGAGTCCCCGGCTCGGCAGGGCCTCTAGGCCCAAGCCAAGCCGGGGGCTCGCCTAAGCTTGGATACCGGCCGAGCAAGCAGGGTGTGTGTGTGTGTGTAGAGCACATACTCACCTACATCGGCCTCGAGTCCTCCACCGGTTCCACACATACTCACCGACATCGGCCCTTAGCTCCTCCAGCGATGGCGGTCCCGCTTGCAGCGTCCTCTCTCCGTTGCTCGCCAGGATGACGTCACGAAAGCCTTTGACCCCCGGGGTCAAAGGCTTTCGTGACGTCATTCCGGCGAGCAACGGAGAGAGAGAGGATGCTGCAAGCGGGACCGCCATCGCTGGAGGAGCTAAGGGCCGATGTCGGTGAGTATGTGTTAGGCAACATCGGCCCTGAGCTCCAGCGGTGACCTCCTCCGGCCGAGCAGGCTGCTCGGCCGGCCTCTACGCTTAGGCGAGTCCCCGGCTCGGCTGGGCCTGTAGGCCCAAGCCAAGCCGGGGGCTCGCCTAAGCCTAGAGCCCGCCGAGCAGCCAGCGGCAGCTGGAGGAGGTCTCCGCTGGAGCTCAGGGACGATTTTGGGGTGTATTTTTTGGGAACTTCGGCCCCGATCCTCCAGCGGTGACCTTCTCCGGCTGCCGCTGGCTGCTCGGCGGGCCTCTAGGCTTAGGCGAGTCCCCGGCTCGGCTGGGCCTGTAGGCCCAAACCGAGCCGGGGGCTCGCCTAAGCCTAGAGGCCCGCCGAGCAGCCAGCGGCAGCCGGAGGACGGTCACCGCTGGAGCTCAGGGCCGAGTTAGGGGAGTATGTTTTGGAACTTCGGCCCCGATCCTCCAGCGGTGACCTCCTCCGGCTGCCGCTGGCTGCTCGGCGGGCCTCTAGGCTTAGGCGAGTCCCCGGCTCGGCTGGGCCTGTAGGCCCAAACCGAGCCGGGGGCTCGCCTAAGCCTAGAGGCCCGCCGAGCAGCCAGCGGCAGCCGGAGGAGGTCACCGCTGGAGCTCAGGGCCGATTTAGGGAGTATGTTTTGGAACTTCGCCCCGATCCTCCAGCGGTGACCTTCTCCGGCTGCCGCTGGCTGCTCGGCGGGCCTCTAGGCTTAGGCGAGTCCCCGGCTCAGCTGGGCCTGTAGGCCCAAACCGAGCCGGGGGCTCGCCTAAGCCTAGAGGGCCGCCGAGCAGCCAGCGGCAGCCGGAGGAGGTCTCCGCTGGAGCTCAGGGCCGATTTTGGGGTGTGTTTGTTTGGGAACTTCGGCCCCGATCCTCCAGCGGTGACCACCTCCGGCTGCCGCTGGGTGCTCGGCGGGCCTCTAGGCTTAGGCGAGTCCCCGGCTCGGCTGGGCCTGTAGGCCCAAACCGAGCCGGGGGCTCGCCTAAGCCTAGAGGCCCGCCGGCAGCCGGAGGACGGTCACCGCTGGAGGATCGGGGCATCTGCCGTTAGAACACACAGGTAGCTGCGCGCGGCTCGTGCCGTTTTTTTTTTTTTTTTTTTTTCACGCGGCCGGCACGCGCAGCTACCTGTGTGTTCTAACGGCCGCTTTCAAATGTCCGTCGCGCATGCGCAGTAGGGTTTTGGCGACGGACAGTTTTTAGCTTATTCTTTTATAGTATAGATATTCTCATAAACACCACATTGTACATACTGGAATGTAGGGCAATGTACCATCCAACTAAAGACTAGACGATGGGTATGAGTGTAAACCATATGACCCCATTTCCCGATCCCTTTTATAATAGGAGATACAAGAGATGGATAGTGTCTCCAATACAATAGTCAAAACAAGCTTACTAATATTTAATATGGAACCATGTATATCACAAGACTCCATCTCGATCAATAAGTGTTGTTTGCAAAAATTCCAGATAGAGTTGCATCGCTATACATACCCTTATTGAAATTCATTTTTTAAAAAAACGAATCCTGCCCATGATGTGTATACAAGTCTTTGTTACAATCAGCCTAGTTCCCAATCCTATAGGTACCATCTATCAGTGCATATATTTTAAACAGTTTTATTTATTCTGTGTGAACGCACTTTTCAGTCCTCGAGAAGAATATAAACAAGCATCCTGTATCTGGAGGAGGAATATAGCCAATATAGAGGACAATCAGGATGACGTCATCACCCGGGGACGAAAGGACACACTCTCGGCAAAGCGGATTCTCACGCAGGCGCACGAGATCCACAAAGCGAAAGTGAAAGACTCGCGCCTTTTTACCGTATAAATTCCTGTTTTACCAAAAGAGTCCATCCAACTGATGAAGCTAGCAGCAACCTAGCGAAACGTGTTTTGGAGGACTACTTTTCATACTTTTTAACGAAATACCTACTGCTTGACCCCATTTTATTGTTCTACCGATATTAAAACCCTTTATTAGCCATATCCCTGCATCCTGCGTTTTTATTCCAAGAAAACCCCAGACCCCACCAGTATCCTGGTACCCAGAGAAGGGCAACATTGGATCCATGGAGGCCTGACTACACGAAGGAACATCGCAGGAGCAGAAGAAGGCGAGGTGTGCATCGGTGAAACAGTCCAAAGATCTTTGGGGGACCAAGTTAAAGTAAGTGCACTCAAGAAACCAATTGGTTTTCTAGATAAACTTTTCCTCACCTAACCCCCACTCTCTGTCTTGGAGGCTCAAGATCAAGAGAGGGGAACCTGGACACAAGGAGGATTAACGGACGCTTTTTCTCAGAGAGAACCAAGGACTGTCTTCTTTTTTTGCAAAAGTTTTTTATTCTTAAAGACATTGCTATACACCGAAAAGCCACTAGGTGGCAACCTTGGATAAGGAATAACATCACCAGCACTGTTTTTGTATATTTTGATCAACACTGTATGTACTGTTTTATAAATCACACATTGTTTTAACCACAAGGGCTTTATATATTGTCCTTGACACACCTATTGGAGATAGGAGTCAAAACCACCAGGGGATTTTCTAGATATATCCACCTATCTGCGAGGAGCGCCACATAGTGGGGACCCCCCTCACTTTCCAGGTCTCTGCAAAGTCACCGTCCCGATCTCCAGCACCTGCGAGGCAGCGCCTGCACTCGGGCCTGGTCACGATCCCTGGCAGTCTCACGTGCATCCTCCACCTTTCGCCGCTCGGCTCACTCTGCCTCTCCACCGCACGAGGCTGCTGACGTCCTTCCCCTCTCTCCCACCCACTTCATGTATCCGCCGCAAAGCCCGATGGAAATTGTAGTTCGTTTAGGTCCAGCATAGTCCATATGACTTCTGTCTCCCTCTGGTGGCCATAACGAGCAAATGCAGCAACACAATCTTTAACAGCGCTACAACTGTACCAACTAAAAATTTCAATGCTCTTGATTGAACCCAGGACATACTTGAAAATGAGAGAAATCTCAATGTATCCTTCTGGGTAACATACTTTGCAAATAAATAAAGAATGTCCTTCTCTTGGTGCCAGCAGACAAAGTCCTGATATTGCTGGTCTCTCTGATACAGTCTTTGCACAGTTGCTGGGACCTGACCTGCGTGCGCCTTTCTGGAGAGCGGGTCATTTTGTTAGCTTAGTAATCAGGGTGGTGGCACATTCAACAAAGTAATTATTAAAGGCCTTTGCTACATCTAGGGGGTGTTGCAGGGTTTGGTTGTTTACTTTGATAGTGGCTGGTTGGGAGTGGATGGGGTGGTGATTGTAGGTTACTTATGATTTTCCAAATTTTTTTTCTAGGATTTGGTATGTTATTGTTTACATTTTCATTGAAGTATTGGGCTTTAGCCATTGTTTGTTTGTTTCGTGCATGCATTCCGGCATTTTCGGTAAGCACAGTGATCGATCATGGAAGCAGTACTCTTGAAATTTGACCACACTGAATCTATAAACCGGTGGGCACATCTCTCTTGGGTTACAGCTGACCTATTTTACTTGCACTTTACGCAGTGGGACATGGGAATTCCAGACTTGCAGGAGCTCCGTTTGAACGCTCCAGTTCTGGGATTAGGTTTAGTCTGTACCATGGGAGCTGTTTGAGATCACTTTAGGAAGGATTCAAGATTACATTTCTTGAAAGAACTGGTGATTATTACCTTTGGAGGAGATTTTGTGGTCTTATTTTGCGCACAAATACACTAGGCAGTGTTCACTGAAACTATTAGGAAGAACGCCTGCCTCCTGTTTATCAGGACATGATAGAGCATCCAGTCCAGAAAGGTATGGTTAAGGGGTTTTCATATTAACACAATCGCCTCAACCATTCGCGTTGCAAAGCCTTAAACAGTGAGCAGGCTTTATTGTTCTTAGGATACAGCCAATCAATATTAAAAATCGCCGAGGAAAAGCAGTTCACTTTTTTGGTTTTGAGCAAATTTACTAAGGCTTTGGGTTATGTCAGAAAGGGAGTGCACTGGAGAGCTCCGAATCCAGCAACAATAATCCGTTTACGGAACGGGATCTCAATAATACCCAAAAGAAAATCAAAGGTGGTAGGGGAGCTAGAATTCTGCATAGGAGTGAAATTTATGGATTCGTCAACATCAACAACAATTCCCCCTCCATTTCTAGAACACGAATACCCCCGTATTTATTTGGCAGAGTCTAGTACATTTGGGGTTAACCAGGATTCTGTGAGCACAATGACTTTTGGTTTGTAATAGAAACACCAAGCTTGTAGCTCATCCCGTTTAGGGAGTAAGCTATGGATGTTGCAGTGCACAAAGAGGCTTTTTTAGAGTGGAGACTAAAGGTTGTGTCAGCCATTGGACCAGCGTTAGATTCCACATCGTTTGTCCAAATTTCTATTTATTCTGCTACTTGTCCTGGCAGAGTTTTATTTTGGTAATAATGTGATTTGAGAGTTTTAAATTTCTATCGTGTGGGGGTAGGAGGGCTGGACTTTAACACTGCACCAGCACTAATGTGATAGGATGAAAGAACCGAGCGGGCTATGGTGTATTAGGACTTGTTTTCCATCTTAGGGTAGTTTTAGAGATAAGGGAGGAGAACGAAAAAGAACAGCAACAGAGGAATAAACATTCTAGAAAAAGGTGAGGGGGAGGAGTAAGAACAGGAGACAGAGCAGAAGATGGAAGTGAATCGGGTAGGTGAAGTACCATAGGGAATGGTGTAAGTTGCTAGCTGAAATATCACATGATCTATTATAAATATATATTTTAAATGAAAACCATGGGGGTGAGGGGAGGAATGACAACTGCCCAGATGTCCAGACTGGGGTGGTGGAGCAGCAGCTTCTTGTGTTGGAGAGCAAAGTTCTGGAGCCATAGAGAGCATAATCCAGGACATCAGTGGGACAAACGCCCTGGAATCGGTTAAACCCAAAGTCTGCCAGTTTAATGCACCTACAGTTCGGGTCCATCAGCAAGATGTTGTCCGAAATGGACAAGGCTCTTCCTATGCATAAACTCCAGCGCACTCACCATCTCCTCCTGTAACCCCACCTGAACATGAGGAGATAAGAGAAAGCCGTTATAGGGTTACATTCTAAAAGATTCATATGGTATTAATAAAATGGATTAACAGCAAATTGTACAATTTAATCAAGCGCAAACAGACATCAGTAAGATAGTGATCATGTATTATGCGTGTTTTGTATGAAACATCCACACTGTATAAAATGAATGAATCTCTGATCCTGCACCTTTCGTTTATAAATAAAAGTATTTTACCAGGAAGAATACATTGAGATTTCTCTCGTTTTAATGATGGACCATAATGTAGCAGCTCCTGCACGGACACGTAACTAGTGAGTTTCAAATGCTGTAAGTGGCAATAATGGTCGGATGGGAAGCCAGTAGAATACCGATTCTGTGCTCCACCACAAAATGCATCTTCAGGACGACCATCTGACCTGTGATGAGGAAACACCAACACATTTAGGCTCCTGTCAGACGAGCGCAGCGTTCACCTCCGTGATGACGCACAAAAGTACATCCGTCATAGCATGAAATAAAGGCCAATGGAGTCCCACACACAAAGTACGTCCGCACAATGGCCGCAAGTTAGGCAAGAATGTACAACCCCTAGAACGGCCGCACAAAGTGCGCTGCGTCCGCAACATCTGCATAGCTTTGTGAGTGATGAACGAGGTCAGACGGACTGCATTTATACGTCCAGCATTTGACAGTTTTGCATTTTAATTTATTTTCCCTGCTACATCCGTCAAAATATATGTCAGTGAAAAAAAAGACGGACTGTGTGGCCACTACTGCGTCTTCCGTCAGAAAGTACGTCCATACTGCACGGACGCACAGTCCATGCAAAATGTCCTCGTCTGACCCTAGCCTTAATGTCCTGTAACTGTGCGATTCCTTAGAGATTGTTGACTTTGTATCCAGGTCCTTCCTGTTGTATTTACATAATGCAGCGAACTTACCCGATTCCATGTACTTTACCAGGAGCACCTCCCCATAGGTCCCTTTGCTGAGCTCGGGGGGGGGGGATTTATCCATCATGGCCATCCTCCTCATGGTGAGTGAAGTCTCTAGCCGTCTCCAGGAGGAGCTTTACCATTTTGTTGACTTTAGCAACGATGACGGCCATTCTGTAAAGTAAAGAGAGGGACAAGGTCACTACCTGCTGACACTTCCAGCTCAGGGGTCTTCAGGAAATGGACATGTCTTTAGTTTGGTGAAGGTTTTAGGGAAACAAAGGAAAATTGAGTATCTGGCGCCCCCTAATGGACAAATTGAACAATGCAGTTTATACACAAAGTATCCCAAAGTCCATCATACATTTAAATTGCAGTTCAAAAGTCAGCAGCAGATTAATCACACACAGATGGTTCACCTCCAACCACCACAATGATAAATGACAAAGGAATGTGGTGATAGTCTGCGCTTCTCTCTTTGAAAATAATGTTCTCAGATGGGAGATCTTCTTATCACTTGGGTCTCCTTTTCTTATGCAGTCATCACCCTCAGAATATAAAGGGATACAGGGCAAACATAGTGTGATCTGTATGGTACATCTGAGCCCCCCAGAAATTATGCAATAATTTAACTCACATTTGGAGGTGTCATAAATCAGACACTGGATGTACTGCGCAGCCAATATTTTTAGGAGATATCGGACTCCCCTCTTTCACCTTTGTTTGAAGATATTCCTCCAAGGAAAAATAAGGTTGCAGGATCTTGGATGTAGGTATTTAAAAGCTTATTTATTCCATAAAACAATTAAAACAATAATAAATAAACAACTGATAAAATAAACGCCAATACACGTTTCGCGATCAAATCGCTTCATCAGTTGGCATATAAATCAATGAATCTAAATTCCATGAGGTGCTGGGGCATATCCATGAGGTGCTGGCTGGGGCATATCCATGAGGAGCTGGGGCATATCCATGAGGAGCTGGGGCATATCCATGAGCTGCTGGGGCATATCCATGAGCTGCTGGGGCATATCCATGAGGTGCTGGGGCATATCCATGAGGTGCAGGGGCAAATCCATGAGATGCTGGGGCATATCCATGAGGTGCTGGGGCAAATCCATGAGATGCTGGGGCATATCCATGAGGTGCTGGGGCAAATCTATGAGGTGCTGGGGCATATCCATGAGGAGCTGGGGCATATCCATGAGGTGCTGGGGCATATCCATGAGGAGCTGGGGCAAATCCATGAGGTGCTGGGGCATATCCATGAGCTGCTGGGGCATATCCATGAGGTGCTGGGGCAAATCTATGAGGTGCTGGGGCATATCAATGAGCTGCTGGGGCATATCCATGAGGTGCTGGGGCATATCCATGAGGAGCTGGGGCAAATCCATGAGCTGCTGGGGCATATCCATGAGCTGCTGGGGCATATCCATGAGGAGCTGGGGCATATCCATGAGCTGCTGGGGCATATCCATGAGCTGCTGGGGCATATCCATGGGGGCCTGGGGCATATCCATGAGCTGCTGGGGCATATCCATGAGTGAGCTGGGGCATATCCACGAGCTGCTGGGGCATATCCACGAGGTGAGCTGGGGCATATCCATGAGGAGCTGGGGCATATCCATGAGCTGCTGGGGCATATCCATGAGCTGCTGGGGCATATCCATGAGGTGCTGGGGCATATCCATGAGGTGCAGGGGCAAATCCATGAGATGCTGGGGCATATCCATGAGGTGCAGGGGCAAATCCATGAGATGCTGGGGCATATCCATGAGGTGCTGGGGCAAATCCATGAGATGCTGGGGCATATCCATGAGGTGCTGGGGCAAATCTATGAGGTGCTGGGGCATATCCATGAGGAGCTGGGGCATATCCATGAGGTGCTGGGGCATATCCATGAGGAGCTGGGGCAATCCATGAGTGCTGGGGCATATCCATGAGCTGCTGGGGCATATCCATGAGGTGCTGGGGCATATCCATGAGGTGCTGGGGCATATCAATGAGCTGCTGGGGCATATCCATGAGGTGCTGGGGCATATCCATGAGGAGCTGGGGCAAATCCATGAGCTGCTGGGGCATATCCATGAGCTGCTGGGGCATATCCATGAGGAGCTGGGGCATATCCATGAGCTGCTGGGGCATATCCATGAGCTGCTGGGGCATATCCATGGGGGCCTGGGGCATATCCATGAGCTGCTGGGGCATATCCATGAGTGAGCTGGGGCATATCCACGAGCTGCTGGGGCATATCCACGAGGTGAGCTGGGGCATATCCATGAGCTGCTGGGGCAAATCCATGAGGTGAGCTGGGGCATATCCACGAGCTGCTGGGGCATATCCATGAGCTGCTGGGGCATATCCATGAGCTGCTGGGGCATATCCATGAGGTGCTGGGGCATATCCATGAGGTGCTGGGGCATATCCATGAGGTGCTGGGGCATATCCATGAGGTGCTGGGGCATATCCATGAGGAGCTGGGGCAAATCCATGAGGTGCTGGGGCATATCCATGAGCTGCTGGGGCATATCCATGAGGAGCTGGGGCATATCCATGAGCTGCTGGGGCATATCCATGAGCTGCGGGGCATATCCATGGGGGCCTGGGGCATATCCATGAGCAGCTGGGGCATATCCATGAGTGAGCTGGGGCATATCCACGAGCTGCTGGGGCAAATCCATGAGGTGAGCTGGGGCATATCCATGAGCTGCTGGGGCATATCCATGAGCTGCTGGGGCATATCCATGGGGGCCTGGGGCATATCCATGGGGGCCTGGGGCATATCCATGAGCTGCTGGGGCATATCCATGAGTGAGCTGGGGCATATCCATGAGCTGCTGGGGCATATCCATGAGGAGCTGGGGCATATCCATGAGCTGCTGTGGCATATCCATGAGCTGCTGGGGCATATCCATGAGGAGCTGGGCCATTATCCATGAGGGGTTGGGGCATATCCATGAGCTGCTGGGGCATATCCATGAGCAGCTGGGGCATATCCATGGGGGCCTGGGGCATATCCATGAGCTGCTGGGGCATATCCATGAGTGAGCTGGGGCATATCCACGAGCTGCTGGGGCATATCCACGAGGTGAGCTGGGGCATATCCACGAGGTGAGCTGGGGCATATCCATGAGCTGCTGGGGCATATCCATGAGGTGAGCTGGGGCATATCCATGAGCTGCTGGGGCATATCCATGAGCTGCTGGGGCATATCCATGAGCTGCTGGGGCATATCCATGAGCTGCTGGGGCATATCCATGGGGGCCTGGGGCATATCCATGAGGAGCTGGGGCAAATCCATGAGGTGCTGGGGCAAATCCATGAGGTGCTGGGACATATCCATGAGCTGCTGGGGCATATCCATGAGCTGCTGGGGCATATCCATGAGGTGCTGGGGCAGTATCCATGAGCTGGGGCAGTATATGCATGACAGGAGCTGGGGCAGTATATGCATGAGAGGAGCTGGGGCAGTATATGCATGACAGGAGCTGGGGCAGTATATGCATGACAGGAGCTGGGGCAGTATATGCATGACAGGAGCTGGGGCAGTATATCTATGAGAGGAGCTGGGGCAGTATATGCATGAGAGGAACTGGGGCAGTATATCCATGAGAGGAGCTGGGGCAGTATATCCATGAGAGGAGCTGGGGCAATATCCATGAGAGGAGCTGGGGCATATCCATGTGTGCTGGGGACAGTATCCATGAGAGTTGGGGCAATATCCATGTGTGAGCTGGTCTGGGGCAATATATCCATATGTGAGCTGAGGCGCAATATATCCATATGTGAGCTGAGGCGCAATATATCCATATGTGAGCTGGGGCAATATATATCCATGGGTGAGCTGCTGGGGGCAATATATCCAGAGCTGCTGGGGGCAATATATATCCATGTGTGCTTTCACTGCCTTCGAACAGGCAACGTACTTGCTGGCAGTTGGAAAAAATTTGTGTGAGCATATGAGAGAGCTCCACAGCAGTAAACCTCACAGTAATGTGCGCTTTGTGTATGAGCATTCAGTGTTATATGGGAGTAGTGATTTAGGAGTTAGAGTAGTTAAAAAAAATCCGTAAAACTCGGGGGGGGGGTGACACCATAAGTTACCGCACCGGGTGACACCAAACCTAGTGACGCCACTGACAGTGACTATATACAGAATGCGCCTGTAAACATGTAACATAGTGACTATATACAGAATGCACCTGTAAACATGTAACACAGTGACTATACACAGAATGCGCCTGTAAACATGTAACACAGCGACTATATACAGAATGCACCTGTAAACATGTAACACAGTGACTATATACAGAATGCGCCTGTAAACATGTAACACAGCGACTATATACAGAATGCACCTGTAAACATGTAACACAGCGACTATATACAGAATGCACCTGTAAACATGTAACACAGTGACTATATACAGAATGTTCCTGTAAACATGTAACACAGTGACCATATACAGAACGTTCCTGTAAACATGTAACACAGTGACCATATGCAGAACGCTCCTGTATACATGTAACACAGTGACTATATACAGAATGCTCCTGTAAACATGTAACGCAGTGACCATATACAGAACGCTCCTGTACACATGTAACGCAGGGACTATATACAGAACGCGCCGGTAAACATGTAACACAGTGACTATATACAGAATGCGCATGTAAACATGTAACACAGTGACTATATACAGAATGCACCTGTAAACATGTAACACAGTGACTATATACAGAATGCACCTGTAAACATGTAACACAGTGACTATATACAGAATGCGCCTGTAAACATGTAACACAGTGACTATATACAGAATGCGCCTGTAAACATGTAACACAGTGACTATATACAGAATGCGCCTGTAAACATGTAACACAGTGACTATATACAGAATGCGCCTGTAAACATGTAACACAGTGACTATATACAGAATGCACCTGTAAACATGTAACACAGTGACTATATACAGAATGTTCTTGTAAACTTGTAACACAGCGACTATATACAGAATGCTCCTGTAAACATGTAACACAGCGACTATATACAGAATGCACCTGTAAACATGTAACATAGTGACTATATACAGAATGCGCCTGTAAACATGTAACACAGTGACTATATACAGAATGTTCCTGTAAACATGGAACACAGTGACTATATACAGAATGCACCTGTAAACATGTAACATAGTGACTATATACAGAATGCACCTGTAAACATGTAACACAGTGACTATATACAGAATGCTCCTGTAAACATGTAACATAGTGACTATATACAGAATGCACCTGTAAACATGTAACACAGTGACTATATACAGAATGCACCTGTAAACATGTAACAGTGACTATATACAGAATGCGCCTGTAAACATGTAACACAGTGACTATATACAGAATGCTCCTGTAAACATGTAACACAGTGACTATATACAGAATGCACATGTAAACATGTAACACAGTGACTATATACAGAATGCGCCTGTAAACATGTAACACAGTGACTATATACAGAATGCTCCTGTAAACATGTAACACAGTGAATATATACACATATTACCAAATGTAACATAGTGAATATATACAGAATGCGCCTGTAAACATGTAACATAGTGACTATATACAGAATGCACCTGTAAACATGTAACACAGTGACTATATACAGAATGCACCTGTAAACATGTAACCCAGTGACTATATACAGAATGCACCTGTAAACATGTAACACAGTGACTATATACAGAATGCTCCTGTAAACATGTAACACAGTGACTATATACAGAATGCACCTGTAAACCTGTAACACAGTGACTATATACAGAATGCGCCTGTAAACATGTAACACAGTGACTATATACAGAATGCACATATAAACATTTAACACAGTGACTATATACAGAATGCACCTGTAAACATGTAACACAGTGACTATATACAGAATGCACCTGTAAACATGTAACACAGTGACTATATACAGAATGCACCTGTAAACATGTAACACAGTGACTATATACAGAATGCGCCTGTAAACATGTAACACAGTGACTATATACAGAATGCACCTGTAAACATGTAACACAGTGACTATATACAGAATGCACCTGTAAACATGTAACACAGTGACTATATACAGAATGTACCTGTAAACATGTAACACAGTGACTATATACAGAATGCACCTGTAAAGATGTGACTATATACAGAATGCACCTGTAAACATGTAACATAGTGACTATATACAGAATGCGCCTGTAAACATGTAACACAGTGACTATATACAGAATGCACCTGTAAACATGTAACACAGTGACTATATACAGAATGCGCCTGTAAACATGTAACACAGTGACTATATACAGAATGCACCTGTAAACATGTAACACAGTGACTATATATAGAATGCACCTGTAAACATGTAACACAGTGACTATATACAGAATGCGCCTGTAAACATGTAACACAGTGACTATATACAGAATGCACCTGTAAACATGTAACACAGTGACTATATATAGAATGCACCTGTAAACATGTAACATAGTGACTATATACAGAATGCGCCTGTAAACATGTAACACAGTGACTATATACAGAATGCGCCTGTAAACATGTAACACAGTGACTATATACAGAATGTGCCTGTAAACATGTAACACAGTGAATATATACAGAATGCTCCTGTAAACATGTAACACAGTGACGATATACAGAATGCTCCTGTAAACATGTAACACAGTGACTATATACAGAATGCACCTGTAAACATGTAACACAGTGACTATATACAGAATGCACCTGTAAACATGTAACACAGTGACTATATACAGAATGCTCCTGTAAACATGTAACACAGTGACGATATACAGAATGCGCCTGTAAACATGTAACACAGTGACTATATACAGAATGCACCTGTAAACATGTAACACAGTGACTATATACAGAATGCTCCTGTAAACATGTAACATAGTGACTATATACAGAATGCACCTGTAAACATGTAACACAGTGACTATATACAGAATGCACCTGTAAACATGTAACACAGTGACTATATACAGAATGCACCTGTAAACATGTAACACAGTGACTATATACAGAATGCGCCTGTAAACATGTAACACAGTGACTATATACAGAATGCACCTGTAAACATGTAACACAGTGACTATATACAGAATGCACCTGTAAACATGTAACACAGTGACTATATACAGAATGCTCCTGTAAACATGTAACACAGTGACGATATACAGAATGCGCCTGTAAACATGTAACACAGTGACTATATACAGAATGCACCTGTAAACATGTAACACAGTGACTATATACAGAATGCTCCTGTAAACATGTAACACAGTGACTATATACAGAATGCACCTGTAAACATGTAACACAGTGACTATATACAGAATGCACCTGTAAACATGTAACACAGTGACTATATACAGAATGCACCTGTAAACATGTAACACAGTGACTATATACAGAATGCGCCTGTAAACATGTAACACAGTGACTATATACAGAATGCACCTGTAAACATGTAACACAGTGACTATATACAGAATACACCTGTAAACATGTAACACAGTGACTATATACAGAATGCGCCTGTAAACATGTAACACAGTGACTATATACAGAATGCTCCTGTAAACATGTAACACAGTGACGATATACAGAATGCGCCTGTAAACATGTAACACAGTGACTATATACAGAATGCACCTGTAAACATGTAACACAGTGACTATATACAGAATGCACCTGTAAACATGTAACACAGTGACTATATACAGAATGCACCTGTAAACATGTAACACAGTGACTATATACAGAATGCTCCTGTAAACATGTAACATAGTGACTATATACAGAATGCACCTGTAAACATGTAACACAGTGACTATATACAGAATGCACCTGTAAACATGTAACACAGTGACTATATACAGAATGCACCTGTAAACATGTAACACAGTGACTATATACAGAATGCGCCTGTAAACATGTAACACAGTGACTATATACAGAATGCACCTGTAAACATGTAACACAGTGACTATATACAGAATGCACCTGTAAACATGTAACATAGTGACTATATACAGAATGCGCCTGTAAACATGTAACACAGTGACTATATACAGAATGCTCCTGTAAACATGTAACATAGTGACTATATACAGAATGCACCTGTAAACATGTAACACAGTGACTATATACAGAATGCGCCTGTAAACATGTAACACAGTGACTATATACAGAATGCACCTGTAAACATGTAACACAGTGACTATATACAGAATGCGCCTGTAAACATGTAACACAGTGACTATATACAGAATGCGCCTGTAAACATGTATTTCTGTAACAATTTAATGTTATCCCAGGACAAACTGAAAATGAAAGAAATCTCAATCAGGGCTATTCAGAAAGAGGTGAAAACCTTGAGAATGACTGGAGAAGTGAAAATTCTAGGTTAAAATAGTAAAACCAGAAAAATTCTCCCATTTATCTCACTTTCCAAATTGGTTATTTGGTCTAGATTGTTCTCTTCTCCTGTCATTTCTCAAGGTTTTCACCTCTCACAATCACAGCCAGGAACCTGGAACAGGTGTCCCCAAAACCCTATAAATTGCCGGAGCGATGCCAGGAGCAGCACATACACCTCTATCTGCACACAGGTAGGTAATGGCACAGGGGCTGCTGTTTGCACCGGGGGGGAGGCTTCATATTGTGTGACCAAATCCCCCCTAAAATGAGACTTTTCATTCTAATAGTTGTGAAATAATCTCTTATTTTGTGGCTCTTTAAATCCTTAACTTTTGGATCTAATGCATAGACTGTCTCTTACGGGGGGGGGGGGTGAATACTTCTCATTGGATTAGTGTAGTGGGAGTCTTCTCTGCTTTTGTGGATATCCCTCCACGTGTCAATTCATACAGTGTATACAGGACCATAAATCCTCCCTATAACTACAGATCACCGTGTGTTGGATACATGTCATGTCTTTAGCCGGTATAGGGGAATCATAGCTGCACTTAATGGATGGAATCGTTTATTCTGAATACCCGATGCATGAATTGTGATGTGGCCGTTATCTCTTGTTTATCAACATCTACAGCGGCTTATAAGGGGGTTTCAGCACTTTGTGTTGGGTGGATTTTCACATGTTAATGCTCTTGGGGTTAAGTGACCATTTATATATGTATCTTTGGTCAGCATGAAGAAACGTAACCCCATCTATATAATCTTCTGACATTCAAGTCATTAGCATTTTCTAATCCACTTTAGATGTGGTGTAATTTGAGGGGATTTTCCTGACAAGTTGCTGTGTCAGCTGTATGTGACCCATGTTTAATTGCACATTTAACAGATTAACCCCACATAGATTTGAGTGTCTGGTTTAGGAGTTGGTGACTTTAACCCTATTGATCCCAGTGTGGATGGTTTTCTGGTTGTTCTAGTGCGGGTGTCGGCAACCCGCGGCTCCGGAGCCGCATGCGGCTCTTTCACTTTTTCCGCAGCTCCCTCCCTTTGCGTAGTGTGGGGGGAGCTGGGGGGGCCGTGACCCCGGGCGCAGTTTTGTTAGGGGCGCATTTGCGCCCCTAAAACTGGCCCGGGGGTTGAGGGGACCCAGATGCCGGGCAGCGCGGGAGCGCCTGCCCGGTCTTGAACAGTCCGTCCTGTGAAGTGGTGCGGCTGTGTGCGTGCGCAGCCGGTCACGTGGTCCGGCTAATCAGGTGGTACTGAGTCTCTGTACCACCTGACTGGCCGGACCATGTGACCGGCTGCGCACGCACACAGCCGCATCCACTTCACAGGACGGACTGTTCAAGACCGGGCAGGCGCTCCCGCGCTGCCCGGCATCTGGGTCCCCTCAACCCCCGCCGGAGCTGCCTGGGGCAAGTATCCAGGTGAGAGCTGGGGGCAAATCCGTGAGCTGGGGGGCAAATCCGTGAGCTGGGGCAAATCCGTGAGCTGGGGGCAAATCCATGAGCTGGGGGGCAAATCCGTGAGCTGGGGGGCAAATCCGTGAGCTGGGGGGCAAATCCGTGAGCTGGGGGGCAAATCCGTGAGCTGGGGGGCAAATCCGTGAGCTGGGGGGCAAATCCGTGAGCTGGGGCAAATCCGTGAGCTGGGGCAAATCCGTGAGCTGGGGGCAAATCCATGAGCGAGCTGGGGGCAAATCCATGAGCGAGCTGGGGCAAATCCATGAGCGAGCTGGGGGCAAATCCATGAGCGAGCTGGGGGCAAATCCATGAGCGAGCTGGGGGCAAATCCATGAGCGAGCTGGGGGCAAATCCATGAGCGAGCTGGGGGCAAATCCATGAGTGAGCTGGGGGCAAATCCATGAGTGAGCTGGGGGCAAATCCATGAGTGAGCTGGGGGCAAATCCATGAGTGAGCTGGGGGCAAATCCATGAGTGAGCTGGGGGCAAATCCATGAGTGAGCTGGGGGCAAATCCATGAGTGAGCTGGGGCAAATCCATGTGAGAGCTGGGGCAAATCCATGTGTGAGCTGGGGGCAAATCCATGTGTGAGCTGGGGGCAAATCCATGAGCTGGGGCAAATCCATGTGTGAGCTGGGGTTTTACATTGTTAAGTGAAAAAGTCTTTTTTCTCTTCAGATTGACAGCTGACTGCACGATCCTGTATATAGCATTAAGGTAAGAAACAATATATGCAGTGTTAGATTTGTTTTAAATGTCGCAATGGTTTTGCGGCTCCCAGTTTTTTTTTTCCATTCGGAAACGGGTCCAAGTGGCTCTTTATGTCAAAAAGGTTGCAGACCCCTGTTCTAGTGTAATGTGAGTGGTTTCATAGTAAATAAATCTCGCGTTCGTTTCCTCGTGCAGGTTATTTGCAGCAGATGCTGAATCTTCCTGGAAAGTTCTTTCTTTCCTCGTTAGAATGTGGAGATTCTTGTGGTTCCTCAGTAACAAGTGACAGGTCACGTTCGGCCGTGTCTTCCTGTTCGGCGACACCTGTCAGTTTGAAGCCGCTTCTCTCCTGATGTGACAATGTGGAGTATGGAAACCAGCGCATGTACAGGTGTTATGTCTTCAGGTAAATAATCCTTTACTGCAGTCCTTGAAGTTTCTTCGAGGCCCCCAGAGAAAGGGCAAGAAAATGTAACCATCTGCAGACTGTGTGTCATGTGATAAACACCAGTATATAGAGTAATACTCACGTATTTTGGTGCTTAAGGCTGGGGTCAGACTAATGCAATTTCCACGTCTACCATCAAAAAGTTCATCCGGACGCACTTTTTCACAGATGACGCGATAGCGGTCATACGGTGTGAAGCTAGAAAAGAGAAATCTGAGTAACCAAAGTTTGCGTCTCTGGACATTATGTCGGCTGGACATGGTGCAGTGTCTGACATCTCCTAATCTCTCACACGCCGCTATGCCGACGCAGCACAGGGCGACAGTACTAGCTGTTTGACTTTCTCATGAGTTGTGCGTCTGTACTTCGTATATTGGACGTGATTTGCTGCTACGGCTGTAATAAAGTGCGGCTGAACACATGTTCGCGCTGCATTCGTCTGACCCCAGCCTTAGTCAGCAGGTGAAATAAAGGGGCACCGGATCCCCTCCCCTAGTTGGGGGTCCACAGGGGCGATGCGGTGGTGGTAGATGGTTCCTCCTAAATTTGTTCACAGCTACCTGGTTTAATTTGGAGGAACCCTCTACCACATCGCCCCAGTGGACCCTTGTAACGGGGAGCCCCCTATAGGGTGAGGGGGAACCCCCAATCTGCAGAGATGAAGCCTTAAGGACAGGTATACAGCTTCCAGGGAACAAACCAAGATATTAACAGAAACTAGAAAGATCCCTAAGCCCTGACTGAGATCCTTGAAAGATGGTCTCGAAATACTACCTAGGCTAGGTTTGCAAGATGAATAAAACATAAACCAGACAGACAATAAATGCAGGTATACAGATTCCAGGGAACAAACCAAGATTTTAACAGAAACTAGAAAGATCCCTAAGCCCTGACTGAGATCCTTGAAAGGTGGTCTCGAGATACTAACTAGGCTAGGCCTGCATGACGAACAAAACATAAACCAAACATACGATGAATGCAGACATACAGATTCCTAAGCACGGTACAGTACAGGGGACCGACAGAAGAGAGATCCAAATACAAGAGCCAAAGGTCATACACGGAATATCAAAACTAGAGGGGTCAGACAAGAGAGGGATCCTAAATACATGAGCCAGAGGTCATACACAGCAAATCAAAGTAAACCAGCATACAGGGACTAGGCAAGAAAGACTATCCTGGTCCAAGGATCAAGGGGAATCCTGGTCGTACTTATAGGGCAGAACAGGTCATGTGACCGCAGACCAATTTAGCCCAACAGATGGCCTGCAGGCTGAAAACAAAACAGGAATCCCTGCTACCACCAGCAGGGGGCAAGGCCGAGACGTGACATAACCCCCTCCCTTACGGGTGACCTCCTGGGCACCCAAGAAAGAAAACATGGATGGCATGAAAACTGATAAGACCAGTCACCAGTACCCATTGGAATCCCGCTCAGACTCAGAGTAGTCAGTTTGTGCCTGAGCAAGCAAAGCTCTTTCATAAACCTCCAGGTCCTCTCTGCAGATCACTGCACCATTAGAGGCCCGTACACAACCCTCGGCAACCGGGCTAGGGTCTCGTACCTGAGGGTCCGACAGCATGAGTACCTTGGACCTTGAACAGAGTGAATCATCAGTCCCCGGTTGTTTATGGTTAGTCCTCTTGCGTCTCCTGGACCGTGATCTAGGAGTTCCGTCCACACCATGGCACATAGAGGCAATAGAGGTACTGCCAGATCCAGTGACAGTAGTCTTGCCCTGAGATTGTATATTACAACTCACAGTGGAACCACAAGACACAGTGGACTTACTGTCTACCCCAGAGACAAGGACCTTGCCATTAAACGTGGCCCCGACCAATACAGTACAGGGTGTGTGCATGACTGGTAAACACTCGGGATATGGGACATCACCAGGACATGGTACAGTTGGCGCCACAACAGTCTTACACCTCTCCCCAGGAGGAGTATATTGTGGATCATCTGAATCAGAGTCTTCCAACAGCCCTTTCAGAATGTCAGGGTGTCTCTGGAGCACTACCCAGTGCCTCTCACGCATCCAAAAGCCAGAAGGCGTCCGTATATATTCCGTGGGAACACAATGTGATTTAGGGATCTCAATACCCTTTAAACCACCAGCTTGCTGAATTTCCCTGATTACTGTGCGGAGTAAGGCAACCTCGGACTCAGAGGGTGTAGTATCGATGGAACCAGAACAAAGTGTGGAAGTTTCAGAACCAGATTGGCTAGGGTTGATCACCTTTTCCTGTCTTCTCTTAGACTTTGTGACCACCTCACAAGGCTTGACAATGGTGGGGACAATACTGGACTCACTGTGGGGCAAGGGCACAGTGGTCTCATGTGCCAATCCAGGCACGTCGGCCTCATAACAAAACGTCACAGCTGTCTCGTCTAACCTGGGTACAGCTGTCATTGCTGACGTACAGCTAGTCCCGGACACCACTGGCAAGGTACCAGCCTCAGGCATCACGAATGACATATTGTCAGTACCCGACATGGCTGGCTTCTCATTACCAGTACCCGACATGGCTGGCTTCTCATTACCAGTACCCGACATGGCTGGCTTTGTGCCAGGGGAAGCAGACATGGTTGGCATCGTGCCAGTGGGAACAGACATGGTTGGCATCGTGCCAGTGGGAACAGATATGGCTGGCTTCGTGCCAGTGGATACAGACATGGCTGGGTTCGTGCCAGTAGATACAGACATGGCTGGCTTCACGCCAGTAGATACAGACATGGCTGGCTTCACGCCAGTAGATACAGACATGGCTGGCTTCACGCCAGTGGATACAGACATGGCTGGCTTCACGCCAGTGGATACAGACATGGCTGGCTTCACGCCAGTGGATACAGACATGGCTGGCTTCACGCCAGTGGATACAGACATGGCTGGCTTCACGCCAGTGGATACAGACATGGCTGGCTTCGTGCCAGTGGATACAGACATGGCTGGCTTCGTGCCAGGGGAAGCAGACATGGCTGGCATCGTGTCAGTGGGAACAGACATGGCTGGCATCGTGCCAGTGGATACAGACATGGCTGGCTTCATGCCAGTAGATACAGACATGGCTGGCTTCATGCCAGTAGATACAGACATGGCTGGCTTCATGCCAGTAGATACAGACATGGCTGGCTTCATGCCAGTAGATACAGACATGGCTGGCTTCATGCCAGTAGATACAGACATGGCTGGCTTCATGCCAGTAGATACAGACATGGATGGCTTCATGCCAGTAGATACAGACATGGCTGGCTTTTTGCCAGGGGAAGCGGACATGGCTGGCTTTTCATTGCCAGTGGGAACAGACATGGCTGGCTTCGTGCCAGTAGCTACAGACATGGCTGGCATTTCATTACCAGTAAGAACAGGCATGGCTGGCAGCGTGCCAGTGGATACAGACATGGCTGGCATTTCACCGCCAGTGGGAACAGGCATGGCTGGCTTTTCATTACCAGTGATAACAGGCATGGCTGGCAGCGTGCCAGTGGATACAGACATGGCTGGCTTCGTGCCAGTAGATACAGACATGGCTGGCATTTCATTGCCAGTGGAACAGGCATGGCTGGCTTTTCATTACCAGTGAGAACAGGCATGGCTGGCAGCGTGCCAGTGGATACAGACATGGCTGGCATCATGCCAGTGGATACAGACATGGCTGGCATCGTGCCGGTGGATACAGACATGGCTGGCATCGTGCCGGTAGATACAGACATGGCTGGCAGCGTGCCAGTGGATACAGACATGGCTGGCAGCGTGCCAGTGGATACAGACATGGCTGGCAGCGTGCCAGTGGATACAGACATGGCTGGCAGCGTGCCAGTGGATACAGACATGGCTGCAGCGTGCCAGTGGATACAGACATGGCTGGCAGCGTGCCAGTGGATACAGACATGGCTGGCAGCGTGCCAGTGGATACAGACATGGCTGGCAGCGTGCCAGTGGATACAGACATGGCTGGCAGCGTGCCAGTGGATACAGACATGGCTGGCAGCGTGCCAGTGGATACAGACATGGCTGGCAGCGTGCCAGTGGATACAGACATGGCTGGCAGCGTGCCAGTGGATACAGACATGGCTGGCAGCGTGCCAGTGGATACAGACATGGCTGGCATTTCATTGCCAGTGGGAACAGGCATGGCTGGCTTTTCATTACCAGTGAGAACAGGCATGGCTGGCAGCGTGCCAATAGATACAGACATGGCTGGCATTTCATTGCCAGTGGAAACAGGCATGGCTGGCAGCGTGCCAGTGGATACAGACATGGCTGGCATCGTGCCAGTGGATACAGACATGGCTGACATCGTGCCAGGGGAAGCAGACATGGCTGGCATCGTGTCAGTAGATACAGACATGGCTGGCATTTCATTGCCAGTGGGAACAGGCATAGCTGGCAGCGTGCCAGTGGATATAGACCTGGCTGGCAGTGTTCCAGTGGATACAAACGTGGCTGGCAGCGTGCCAGTGGATACAGACATAGCTGGTAGCGTGCCAGTGAATACAGACATGGCTGGCAGCATGCCAGTGGATACAGACATGGCTGGCAGCGTACTAGTGGATACAGACATGGCTGGCATAGCATTCCCAACCAGAGACACTGAAACCTCACTGGGAGACGAGGGCATAGTGATCCCATGATTCACCAGATTTGAGGTGGCTATTCTGCCAGTCTGGATGCCTATGGAGGACACACCAGTACCTCCATAGCGATACCTGGATATATGGTTCCCCTGCCATTGCTTAACAGGTTTTAATACACAATGCTCAATAGTGTGATTTGGATCTGCACAATAAAAACAGAGACCATACAACCTGCGTCTTTCCTTCTCATACGTGGATTTGCAAGTAGTGCAGGGTGGTGCTGCATCGTTAGCTGCAGCAGGTGATAGGCTCAGAGCCTCCATTAACCTCTGCAGCTCTTTCAGCATAGCAAGCACCAAATTCAATATAGCTTCATACATATGAGACATACCTGCCAGCTTCTATTATGGGACCAGGATAATGTAACGGGGAGCCCCCTATAGGGTGAGGGGGAACCCCCAATCTGCAGAGATGAAGCCTTAAGGACAGGTATACAGCTTCCAGGGAACAAACCAAGATATTAACAGAAACTAGAAAGATCCCTAAGCCCTGACTGAGATCCTTGAAAGGTGGTCTCGAGATACTAACTAGGCTAGGCCTGCATGACTAACAAAACATAAACCAAACATACGATGAATGCAGACATACAGATTCCTAAGCACGGTACAGTACAGGGGACAGACAGAAGAGAGATCCAAATACAAG
>RXON01003844.1:0-18854 GCA_009667805.1 Leptobrachium leishanense
TAGGTAACGTGTTTTCTATGTTTTGTATGTCTAAAGGAGATACCGGTATCTAAGGAAACGTCCGACTGAGATAGACGGATAAGAGGATGCGATGGCCACCATCCTATTGGCATATCTAGCCCGCCGCTGATAGCACTGACATTGCTAAGGAGCCAGAGTGGCTAGCGGGTGTCTGGATTCGGGGGAATTGAATGCCAATCAAGGTGTAGTTCTGTAAGAGAGGGAGGAGGTAGCCACGTGGAGTTGCATAAGTCATTTAGTCAGTGTTTGTAAATAGAGCTTCACCACGTGGGTAAACGGGAAAGGAGGAGGGTTTTCTGTGACTGGGCTGAGAGCCTGAGTCAGTGCCTAGTGTGTACGCCGTGTAGTGAGAAGGGCTCATAGTGGAGCCAGCGGTAGCTGCAGAGATAGTGGTGCTGAGTGGGTAGATTATCCATAAGGCAGATTGGAATTGCAGACGGAAGTGTAGATAAGGAACAGGGTGCACATAGTCACACGCAGTCAAGAGTTAGAGTTCAAATTACGGGTATAAGGAGCCACAAAGGAGGGAATGTACCCTCGGCTAGTAGAAAGAGTTGAAGTGTTTTATGTTCTGTTCTGTGCTGAAAGTATCTGATACGGTATGTGCTGTGAATGAATTGACTCGAGTGCTGTGAGTGAACGTGCGCCTACTCGCTCCGCGAGGAAGCAAATACGAGTTTTGACCCCGAACGTACGTTTCTGGCTCAGGCGACTGCAGTCGGCTACTGAAGGGGGAAGCGCCTCAGACACGAACGAATTGTTGGCTGAAGTATCAGACTGTGAATTTTAACTGTTGTTGAAATAATATATCTGTATAGCAAAAGGTACTGTTTTCAGGAGTGACAATGGGTAGCGGGTCATCAAAGCCCAAGAAGGTAAAGGAGGGGGAGACGCCCCTAGAATACATGGTGCGAAATTTCGATGCATTATATAAAACTCATGACTATGGTGTAGAATTGACAAAAGAAAAGCTAAAAGTAATGTGTACAGTTCAACACAACCAAAGTGGTAGGCGCCCCCGCCTGTACCGCCACCAAATCTCCAAAGCCAACCAGCACTCAGTGGTTTCCCCCAAACCAGTGAACAATGAACAACAAATACGTAACTGGCGGCGCGATAAATATCGCTGTAGGATCTTATGGTGGTTCTCTTGTCTTGTCTCGTTCACATATATGGTAAAAAACAAAGAGAATACAATAGTGCAGACGAAATGCAACGGCAATAGCTATGAATACTGTATTGTTCCCACTCACAAAAGGAGAGCCCCAGCACTGGCTCTGAGTGGGTCAGCGCATGTGGTCAATGGTTCTCCTCTGAAGGGGATGACCTATCGCCTTCAGTGATGACGGTTGGCTTCCGATATAGGTGTGAGAGGAAACATGTGGAAAGAAGAGAAAAACTCCTTTGCGTAGATCTATCAAACACACAATGCAATATTGATGAAGGAGTTGAACTCACGTGGGTTGGAGCTTAAAGCCAAGCTCTAGGACAGACCGCTTGTGGACTTATTAGAGGAAAAGTCCATAGAAACCTCTTTAGACAGCAAACACACCAGGGACTGATGCAAAGAAAAATTTAATAGAACTTAAAAACATTATATAAAATAATAAAAGCAATATCTGGCTCAGCCAGTATACCCAGACGCGTTTCGCCACAGCATGTGGCTTCCTCAGTCGGTTTACAGGTGGATAAATGAGTCACAATATATACAATGCAGTTTTGATTGTCCCCAGGTGTGATTAACTGATGGGCGTGGGTTACACGCCTTAGATTAGCGAGATGCCGGTTCCTCCGCAAGTCCGCCATCTTGCGCATGCGCAGTAACGATGTTTGCGTTTCAGAATGGATGTCGGCCATTTTGCGCATGCGTGTTGTAGGTTCTACTCCTTCCGATCGGCGTGCGGCGGTATAGGTCGTCTCCTTGATCCCTAGCAAATAGAAAAGGGGGCTAATAGCTCGAATATGGTGGGGAATGGTTGACTATATCCCCTAAAACCTCGTAAAGTGCCTTTTATAAATGCATCAAGGCGATATCAAATTCCACAGTGGACAAATCAATATAATACATTACTCGCCCTCCAAGGAAAATTAAGGCTTCCCACATTCCACATTTTAGGAGTACTAGAAAGTAAACTGTATTGGAATAAATAAATATAGTCTTCCTCTTAATTTGGTGAACTAGTTGGTATTGTACTACCAATTATCTCACTGTTACAACAATGATATGTATGTGTTATGTATGATGAAATACCTATGTGTTAAATTGCTATATTAACAATATGTGGCTAAACGAAAGTGAAAGTTATAGCACTACGTGTAAGTGTCATAGCAACAGGAAAAAGGGAAGTATAAGCTGAATCTGTTATATTATACTCTATAGGGAGGTACTATTTACTGCTTAACAATACTGAAAATAAGTCAATAAATAGAGATACCGTCGTGTCTCCAATAGGCGAATCCATAAAATACAGAAAACGGCCTTAACAGGGAAGTATAAGGCTTAAAACATTCCCCATCTTTAGAATGAAATAAGGTAAATCTTATAAAAAAGTATGATAAATTGTGTAGTGTTGAATTACCAATCGGAACACTATTAAAACAGTGCTATATATGTTGAAAATGAGAAATCATCATGGACTAAACTAACTTGATTGGCAATGAATCTATTGACCAAATAAATAAAAGAGTGTAAGTGACGACTGTGTACTTAAGAAATATGGATGGATTCTATTAATAAATGACCTATGGACTGTGGACTATCTTATGTGACGATAGTAGTGAATATACATATGAACTACAAAAGGATATATGATTAACCATAGGAGAAGGTTAACCATCTAAGTGTTAGGAGACTAATACAGCAATGATATGTATGTGTTATGCATGATAAGAAACCTATGCATTAAATACTATAATAACCCTAAGTGGCTAAGCCAAAGTGAAATTTTCTTTTTTTTTTTTTTTCCCAAGTAATGTGCAATGTCATAACTACTGAGAGAACAAAGTGTAAATAAATTTTATTAAATAGTACCTATCCGGGAGGTAAGTATTCTGCGTGACGATGATGCTAAAAAGAAGGGGGTATCGTCGTGCCTGCAAAAAGCAGGTCCATGGAATACTTTGAACGGCCTTATAAAAAAGTATAAGGCTTATAACGTTGCCTATTTATGGAATACAAACTGAAATAATATAGTGAATCACATCTTATAAAGAGTGTGGTGAACTATAAGGTATAAACTACCAATACAACACTATTGAAGAAGTGTTATGTGTGTTATATGTGGGAAATCCTCTTAAGCTTTATTGGCTAAGTTGGAAATTAATAAATTGGCCAAAAATAGGATTAAATGGATGTCGGTGACGACTATATAGTCATGATAATGTAGGTAAATTCTATTTATAAATGGCCTAAGAGTTATATACTATCTTTTGTAGAGATAGTGGTGAATGTAAATGTGGACTACGGAAGAATATGTGATTAACCATTACAGGAAGGTATAGCATCTAAATGTTGTGAGGCTAATGTAGCCTCACAGTAATGTCCGGCAAAAGGACAATGTGTATGCATGTGATGGTACAGGAAGTATTCTGCACTTACAGTGTATAGCCCTAATCTAAAATAATAGTGAGGTCTGTATGGTAGAGTGTATCGCGCGATATCTTCTAATTGCCCAAATGTGGAACCTGAGAAGCCCCCAATAGTCCTAAAGAAAATGTATGACTTCGAAATCATCATTAAGCCCATTAGGGACCATAGTACCATGCTCAAAAATATGTCTCATTTCGGCCTTGCCTAATTTATTGGGTAAGTTTTCTTCCGTCTCTACTTTTTTTATCTGTTCTAATGCCCAAAATTTGACCCCAATGGGAGAGCTATTATGGTGAATTTTGCAGTGTAAGGAAACTGAGTGCTTCTCATAACTATTTTTAATATTCCTAGCATGTTCTGCTATCCTCACATTGAGGGCTCTTTTGGTACGCCCTATGTAACCTAATCCACAGGGACACTCTAACATGTAAATAACATTTTTGGAACAGCAATTGAGAATTCCTTTAATCTGGACCTGTTTATGATATTTACGATTAGTGTATGTGCCTATATAACTTTTCTTATTGGAGGTAGATCTACAGGCCAAACACATCCCACATTGATAGAAGCCCTCTTTTAACCCAAAATGATTGGTATTGTTTCCCTCTTTTCTCTTGGGTTTGCTACGAACCAAATGAGATTTAATATTATTCGCCCCCCTGAAAACTATTCGAGGGGTAGGCCCTATGACTTCCCCAAGGTCCACATCATTTTTGAGTACTGCCCAATGTTTTTTTATAATCCTCTTTATCCTGTCTGCTTTGCTGTTATAGTCACAAATAAAAAGAACCTCATTGGTTCCCTTACTCTTAGGTTTGTAATTGAGATACTTGTCCCTATCTGCCTGAGACAATTCTAGAATTATGTTATCCAACTCTGCATTATTATACCCTTTATCCACAAAATCTTGCTTAAGGGACAGGGCCTGCTCTTTAAAAGTGTCGTCATCGGAACAATTCCTCCTGAGTCTCGTAAATTGCCCTTTAGGGACACCTTTGAGCCAGGGGGGATAGTGACAGCTAGTGCAGTCTATAAATGTGTTTGTGTCGACCTCCTTAAAGAAGGTCTTGGATTTAATGCATTCCTCCTCTACATATATGTGCAGATCCAAGAAGTTAACTTTGTCCTCGCTCCAAGTACTGTCTAGTTTGATACCCCATTCAGGACTATCCAAACTCTCTAAAAATAGTAGTAGTGGCCCCACTCCTCCCCTCCAAATAAAGAAGATGTCATCGATGTAACGTCTAAAAAGATGGACACTTCCTTGCGCCCAGCCACGCGACCCATACACGAACTTGCTCTCCCAAGCTGACATGTACAGGTTGGCGTAGCTGGGCGCAAATTTAGTGCCCATAGCTGTGCCTCTACGTTGGATGTAAAAATCCTCCTCAAACTTAAAATAGTTGTTGTTTAATATGAATTTCACACCTTCAAGAATGAACCCCATATGATCAGAACTGATCAAATCGGTCTTGGAGATCTCCTCTTCTAATTTGATTAGGCCAAGGTCATGTGGTATACTACTATATAATGAATGGACATCACAGGTGACCAAAAGGTCTCCCTTTTGCCAAATTGCCCCTTTTAATAGTTGTAACATGCTAATCGTATCTTTTAAATAAGATGGAATTTTACAAACCAGTGGCTGGAGGAGCACGTCCACATATTCCGATAGACGGCTGCTGATCGAATCTATCCCCGCCACTATGGGTCTACCTGGGGGTTTAAGGGGGTCCTTGTGGACCTTAGGTAGGATATAGAAATGCGGTACTTTAGTGAACTCTATCGATAAATAATCAAATTCGGATTTATTGAGGATATCCTTATCTAGGCCTTCTTGTAAGAAGGGTATCAATTTATGCCTTATCTCACTAACTGGATCTTTTGTCAGTTTGGTATAGGTGGAATTGTCATCTAGAAGACGAAGGGCCTCCTCTTTATATGATTCTTTCGACCAAATCACTATCCCGCCGCCCTTGTCGGCGGGTTTGATAATGATATTGGGGTCTTTCTGGAGATCTTTTAAGGCCATGCGTTCTTCTTTCGTGAGGTTTTGTTTATCTAATTTGGTGGACAGCTTCTCTATATCTTTCATGACTAAACCTTCGAACATCTTAATCTCATCCGAGACCATATGTCGCGGATAAAATTTGGATCTATTCTTAAGGGTAGTGTGTACATTAGGGGTGCAGTTCTGCACAACCTCCCTTTCCACTGGTTGTTTAAGGAAATACTTCTTCAAGCTCAACTTGCGTTTAAATCTTTGCAAATCAATAAATACCCCAAATTTATCAAGCCGATTGGAGGGGGCAAATTTGAGGCCCTTATTCAGGACACTTGTCTCTGATCTGGTGAGAATTTTATTGCTCAAATTAAAAATACCTTTCATGGGGATCGTTTCCTTTCTCTTTTTTCTCTCACGTACAAGTTTTCCTGCTCTCGACCCTCTTCTGACCTTTCCCAGGGTCTCTTTTGCCCTCCCCCTCTTTCTAATCTGGTATCTAGGTCTCTGTGAGGTCCCTGCCCGTTGCTCTTGTTCAGGGGGTCCCTCCAAAAAACCTCCTCCTCTTTTCTGCTCATCTAGTGGTTCATACCTATTTCTAAGTGGAACAGTGCTATCGATTGGTTCTCTTTCTCTTTTCTTAGAGGGTAGGATGGGAGTGAAATTTGCAGTATTTGTATAATTTCTTTCCTGAAAATGTCTTTCCTTATCACGCCCATACTGGTATGATCTATCCCATTGCCGTCTATCTTGTTGATTGTGATATCCACGATCTCTGTATCGTTGTCTATCGGGAAAAGAATCAAGAGCATCCCTCTGATGTGGGGCTCTGTATTGACTATCATTATTCTGATAGGCATTTCTATAATTATGTTCATTTCTCCAATTTCTACGGTGGGGATTTGGCCTTTCTTCATACCTTCTATGCTTCACTTCTGTCCATCCATCAGTATCGGTGGATTCCATCCTATTGTTAGGATACCTATTGTTTGTTCTCGTGTCATCATGTCTCTTATGTACATTCCCCCTCCTATAATCCTCCACATCCCTCTCATATTTGCGTTTTTTAATCACCAGAACTTCTTTTTCAATTCTTTCCAATTTATCCCCTAGATTTTTATGTATATCTAGCAAATCTCTACTAGAATATTCATGTTCGATCTGTTTGGACAGATCTTCAACAAGAATATTGATGTTGGGAAGCTTATCTTTCCTCTTCTGAATGACATAATCCATCATCGTGACGGCAAAACCTTCTAATAGTGTGTTCCATCCTGAGATAAACTCAGCATCGTCTTTATCAGAAGATGGTGTCTTCTGGAACCTTAGACCCCTAGGAGTGATTTTGTCTTTTTTATATTTCTCTAAGGTAGCTATTTCTAATTTGATTTTCATCTCTTTAATTAAATTTTTTTCCAAATCTAACAACGGTTTTTTATTTCCTTCATTGCTAAATTCTTTCAACTGGGAAGACACAAATGTGCCTCCCAACAAGGATTCTACGTTGCTCCCAATACGGTTTCTGTATTCCAAGAGAGACATGCTAGGGCTGCCAATAACCAGTGGGGGAATTTACTATCCCAACAATGTAAAACACAACCAAAGTGGTAGGCGCCCCCGCCTGTACCGCCACCAAATCTCCAAAGCCAACCAGCACTCAGTGGTTTCCCCCAAACCAGTGAACAATGAACAACAAATACGTAACTGGCGGCGCGATAAATATCGCTGTAGGATCTTATGGTGGTTCTCTTGTCTTGTCTCGTTCACATATATGGTAAAAAACAAAGAGAATACAATAGTGCAGACGAAATGCAACGGCAATAGCTATGAATACTGTATTGTTCCCACTCACAAAAGGAGAGCCCCAGCACTGGCTCTGAGTGGGTCAGCGCATGTGGTCAATGGTTCTCCTCTGAAGGGGATGACCTATCGCCTTCAGTGATGACGGTTGGCTTCCGATATGGTGTGAGAGGAAACATGTGGAAAGAAGAGAAAAACTCCTTTGCGTAGATCTATCAACACACAATGCAATATTGATGAAGGAGTTGAACTCACGTGGGTTGGAGCTTAAAGCCAAGCTCTAGGACAGACCGCTTGTGGACTTATTAGAGGAAAAGTCCATAGAAACCTCTTTAGACAGCAAACACACCAGGGACTGATGCAAAGAAAAATGACTGGCTGAGCCAGATTAAATTTTATTATTTTAATAATGTTTTTAAGTTCCTATTAAATTTTTCTTGCATCAGTCCTGTGTGTTTGCTGTCTAAAGAGGTTTCTATGGACTTTTCCTCTAAATAAGTCCACAAGCGGTCTGTCCTAGAGCTTGGCTTTAAGCTCCAACCCACGTGAGTTCAACTCTTCATCAATATTGCATTGTGTGTTTGATAGATCTACGCAAAGGAGTTTTTCTCTTCTTTCCACATGTTTCTCTCACACCTATATCGAAGCCAACCGTCATCACTGAAGGCGATAGGTCATCCCCTTCAGAGGAGAACCATTGACCACATGCGCTGACCCACTCAGAGCCAGTGCTGGGGCTCTCCTTTTGTGAGTGGGAACAATACAGTATTCATAGCTATTGCCGTTGCATTTCGTCTGCACTATTGTATTCTCTTTGTTTTTTACCATATATGTAATGTGTACAGTTGTGTGGCCGTTATTAGTCCCAGGATGGCCAGAGCAGGGGTCAATGGACCCGGAGTTGGTACAGAAGGTACACTCCCAGGTCACAGAGCAGTATGGACATCCTGAACAATACCCGTATATAGATATATGGAGATATTGTATTAAAGATAAAAGTCATTTTATAATGGTTGCAGGGAAAAATAAGAAGCAGGACCCCCCAAATTGTGAGGAGAGAGGGAGACCGGTGTTGGTAGAACAACCGGAAGAGAGTGATGGTCTGCCCCCGTCCTATCCATCATGTTATGGGGCAGCTAGGGAAGCTCTGAATGCCGCGATTGCGCGGGCGGAGAGGGGGGAGCGGGCAGCTGCTGTGTCTCGGTCAGCTCCCTCTGCTCCGTCCCGTGTGGCTGCGGAGGAAGGGCAGGGCGCAGCGGGTGGAGGGGACAGAGAGGCTCCACCAGAGAAGATTGAGATGCCCGATGGGAGCATATATAAATTAGTGCCCCATGGGGATAGTGATACAGAGAAGGAGGATGAGAAACAGGGAGTTACCACACGCGCAGCGAATGATATACATAAACCCCGGGATCCGTACCAACACAATCCCTACAAGAATGCTATGCAGTTGCCTTTGCGGGAGGTGCCAGGCCCCCCATTGGCGGATGGGAATCCAGGGCCAATGCAATACACATACGTCCCATTCACGACAACGGATCTTTTTAATTGGAAAACACACACACCACTGTATTCCACAAATCCCGCAGCAGTGGCCAGTATGATAGAGTCAGTTATGCTCACGCATAACCCCACATGGGTAGATTGTCAGCAATTAATGTTGACAATGTTCACCACAGAGGAGAGAGCCCGAATAAATAGTAGCGCGCAAAAGATTTTACTCGCCCAAGCCGTAGCAGATGCTAAACCTCATCCAGAAGCGTGGGCAGAGGAACACTACCCCAAAACAGATCCTAAATGGCCGTACAATACAGTTGAAGGAGTTGCCCATCTGCAGACATACAGAACCGCTGTAATTATGGGTGTTAAAGGGGAGGGAAGAAGCCCACAAACATGGGAAAAATAGCAGATGTGGTGCAAGAGGTTAAGGAATCCCCAAGTGCGTTTCTAGAGAGATTGCTGGATGCGTACAGGATGTATAGTCCTATTGATCCTGAAGCGACGGAGAATCAGAGGTTAATTAACTCTTCGTTTGTGGGTCAGTCACAAAGGGATATACGGAACAAAATACAGAGAATAGATGGGTTTTTGGGAAAAGGTATTAGCGAGTTAGTTGAGATCGCTAATAAGGTGTATCATAACCGGGATTTAGAGGAAATAAAGAAACAGAAGGGACATACTGGGGTGGTCGGATACATGGGGAATGGTGGAGGACGAGGTGGCCCAGACAGAGGGAGGGCAAGGGGTAGGGGGGCTAGAGGAAGAGGTAGGGGAGCCCCTAGGGAACCCCTAGGACCCAATCAGTGCGCGTGGTGCCGGGGTGAAGGTCACTGGAAAAACGACTGTCCTGCATTTTTGGCTAAATTTGGGGACAGGGTGAAGTTGGGGAGGCGGGAGGTCAAGCCCCTAATGGCCAGGTAACAGACGGAAGGTATGAAAGAAGTGAAGGGAATGGAGCGGGGTTTGTGGGACTGGCGGGGACATCATTTGAAGGGCAGGATGCATATTGACGGGGACCTGGGCCCATCCGCTCGGTAGCCACGAGCCCACGGTCACAATGAGAGTGGGAAATAAAGATGAAGTTTTTATGGTTGATACCGGTGCCGAATATTCTGTCGTAACTAAACAAATTGCACCTCCAATGGGAAATGAGGTTGATATTATGGGAGCAATGGGGGTGTCTGCCAAATATCCTTTTCTTGCTTCTAGAAAATGTAGTGTGGGTGGGCATAATGTTGAACATGAATTTTTGTATATGCCCGAATGTCCCATCCAACTCCTGGGGCGGGATATCCTGTGCAAATTGCAAGCCCAAATTACGTTCCTTCCCGGGGGTCACGCTCAATTAGACCTGCCGAGAGTGGCGGCTCTGCT
This sequence comes from Leptobrachium leishanense, assembly GCA_009667805.1. Lineage (NCBI taxonomy): Eukaryota > Metazoa > Chordata > Amphibia > Anura > Megophryidae > Leptobrachium > Leptobrachium leishanense. The sequence goes on from RXON01003844.1 coordinate 10,287, forward strand.
CGGCAGCATAATCCAGCCAGTCCGCACAATCCACAATTGTGAAAATTGCAGTAGTTATGCCAAGGGAGGAAGAATGGCGCACGGCACCTACTCTGTCTGCCGCGCCGGATCCGCATGCACTACTCCTTGAAATTCCTGGGGTATGGGCGGAGGAAGACCCGCCAGGACTTGCCATAAACATACCCCCGGTATATGTGGAATTAAAGCCCGGCGCAACGCCTGTGGCCCTAAGACAATATCATATCCCACAAAAGCCAAGCAGAATATACAAATACATTTACAGAGACTTAAAGATAACGGCATATTAAAATTCTGCGTGTCACCATGGAACACACCCCTATTGCCAGTACTGAAAGAAGGCACACAAGAGTACCGCCCTGTCCAAGATTTACGAGCTGTCAACGAGGCCACAGTAACATTACACCCTGTGGTTCCTAATCCATACAATTTACTGGCGTTAATTCCCGGAGATACACAATATTACACAGTGCTTGATTTAAAAGACGCTTTCTTTTGCATCCGTCTGGCTCCAGCAAGCCAGCCCCTTTTTGCATTTCAGTGGGAAGAGTCTACCAGGGGGCGCGCCATCAAATGACGTGGACGCGCCTCCCTCAAGGTTTCAAAAATTCGCCCACGATTTTCGGGTGCGCGCTTAGCCAAGATCTCCTCGCCTTCAACGCTCAGCCAGACAAAGTAGTGTTACTACAATATGTTGATGATTTATTACTGGCCTCTCCCACAGAAAAAGACTGTTTATCCGCCACAAAAGCTTTGCTACATCTGCTAAGCCAAGCAGGTTACAGAGTTTCTAAAAAGAAAGCACAAATATGTAAACGCAGTGTAAAATACCTGGGCTTCCAGTTAACAGGTACCAAACGTGCACTGGGGGCAGAAAGAAAAGAAGCGGTGTGCCGCATACCCCAACCAAAGACCAGGAGACAAGTCCGTGAGTTCCTGGGAGCTGCAGGCTTCTGCCGCCTGTGGATCCCCAACTTCGCAGATATTGCCAAGCCGCTTCATCAGGCCACCAAGGGGGGAGAACTAGACCCCTTTCATTGGGAAGAAGAGCAAACAGCAGCGTTCCTGAAATTAAAGACTCTGCTGATGGAAGCTCCTGCACTGGGCCTGCCAGATCATAGCAAGCCTTTCCAGCTGTTCGTACATGAACATAATCAAACAGCGACAGGAGTATTGGTCCAGACCTTTGGTTCATGGCTGAGGCCTGTGGCCTACCTCTCCAAGCAACTCGACCTGCTGTGGCCTGCGGCCTACCCCATGCCTGAAAGCAGTGGCTGCCACCGCAATGCTGATAGCAGAAGCAGACAAGCTGACCCTTGGACAAGTTCTTCATGTCAAGGTGCCCCACGCTGTCAAGGCTCTGCTGGATGTGAAAGGAGGTTACTGGTTCAGCAACAGCCGGATGACGAAGTACCAAGCCATGATGTGTGAAAATCCACGGGTTCATTTGGACCTCATCGCTACCTTAAACCCTGCTACTTTACTGCCTGACTGTGAAGAGGATCCAGATCATGAATGCCTCCAAGTTATGGAAGAAGTGTTCAGTAGCAGGCCAGATTTGAAAGACGTACCCCTAGACAAATACGATCTACAGCTATTCACTGATGGTAGCAGCTATATGGATGATGGGAAGAAAGTCTCCGGCTATGCAGTAGTCTCAACAGAAGAAGTCATCGAAGCAAAGCCACTGCCAGGCCATACATCTGCACAATTGGCTGAAATAACAGCTTTAACCAGAGCCCTTGAAATTTCTGAAGGCAAAAGAGTAAATATCTATACAGATTCCAAGTACGCCTTCATGACAGTCCATGCACATGGTGCACTCTATAAAGAAAGAGGCCTACTCACGTCTTCAGGACAACAAATCAAATATGCGGCTGAAATCGCGGCCCTCCTGGAAGCAGTGTGGAAACCAAGTGCTGTCAGCATCATGCACTGTCGTGGCCACCAAAAGGCCGTGATGAAATTCCAAAAGGTAACAGACGCGCAGACCAGGCCGCAAAAGCAGCTGCAAAACCACCACCGCCAGCAGAAGACCAAGCTAAAGTTTGATCTGCAAGCAAGAACCGCAATCTCTATGCCAAATTACGAGTTCTACATGAATTTGAGAAAGTTTGAACCCCACGGCGAGTTCATTGAAATAATTGCACAAATGGCAAGATGATTATGAACTATTAGAACTCAATCATGATTACATCCAATGGCTTTTCCCAACTCGGACACAAGGCCGAAATTTCTACTCTACTCCTCTAAATCCGCAAGAGACACGCCTAATGGTTAACACCTCAGAAGTTCAGCAAAGACTGCGCAGAGCCTACAAAATGATGCTGAAATTCTTCGGCGTAAAAATAGTGGGGGAGGAGGAAGACAAAGAAACAACTGAAGTTGAACGAGCAGAAAATTTCGCGTCACGTTTTGAAAATTTGACAATCAATCCTCACAATAATCTACGAATCACACGAATACTGCACAGTCTGGGAGAATTGGGAGCAGAAGAATATCAAGTCCCACTGGTGAGGTTCTTCCTCAAGGAGATCCTTATCAAGAACAGACTGCCAAGAATGAAGAAAAGTGCAATGAACTTTTTCATACCAGCAGTAAGAGATTCACAAGACAGACAAGATTTGTTATTTTTCGCATGGCGATACTATTTCCAAAAGAAGAATTCATCTGGGGAAATCATGGAGAATTGGCACGATACAAACCAAAACCAGTGGTAGCTGCACTTCTACCGGCGCCACTGAGCGAATGGACACCTGTGTACTCAGAGAAAGAAAAGAAGTGGCTGACAGAAGAACCCGGAGGGTATGGAGAAGATGGATGGTTCCAGATGGAGAATGGACGAATAGTCCTACCAGCAACACTGGCTCCTGAAATCGTAAGAGCACTTCACGCAAGTACCCATGGAGGGAGAGAAATGATGGAGCAACAGTTGGAGCCACATTTCTACGTACCAGGATTGTCAGCAATCTGCAAAGCAACAGCTCAGCAGTGTGTAACATGTGCCAAAAACAACCCAAGAACAGGCCCATCTCAACCCCAGGGAAACAGCCAATCGGGCTATCCCCAATGGCATCATTACAAATAGACTTTACAGTGCTGCCACCCTGCAAAGGATACAAATATTTACTAGTGATGGTGTGCACTTTGACAGGATGGGTAGAAGCCTTCCCAACGAGAACTGAAAAGACGACAGAAGTGGTAAAGAGCCTGATGAAAGAAATAATACCACGTTACGGACTTCCACTCGAGATAGGGTCGGACAATGGCCCTGCATTTATCCAGAACTGTTTGCAACAACTTGCCCGGCTACTGGGCATCACCTGGAAGCTACATACCGCCTACAGGCCCCAAAGTTCGGGAAAAGTTGAAAGAATGAACCGTACCCTAAAGACTTTGATGTCCAAACTGTGCCAAGAGACGTCATTGAGCTGGTTGGACTTGCTGCCGATAGTCCTTTTGCACATTAGGTGCAGACCAACCCCCCAATTGAAGCTAAGTCCGTACGAACTTATGTTTGGACGGCCAACCCCTCTGATTAATGGACTAAGGGGGGACCTTCGGGCATTGGGAGAAACTAAACTAAATGATCAGGTAGTAATGCTGGGTAAATCAATGCAGAAATTAAATACTTGGGTGGGGGATAATATACCGCATTTTCTGTATCCTTCACTGCATAAGTATTGTCCGGGTGACTCAGTATGGGTAAAAGAGTGGAAAAATGATCCACTGGGTCCAAAATGGAGAGGTCCTTATCTTGTCCTGTTATCAACCCCTACAGCAGTAAAGGTTGCCGAGGTGGTCCCGTGGATACATCACTCCAGAGTAAAAGCAGCTGCAGCCAGTCCTGAGCCAGCATGGAAGGTCGTTACCAACGAGACCAACCCGCTGAGGCTGAAGCTGACAAAAACCACAGCCATGAGCACCTAAATGATCCTAACCCCGATGATTCAGAGGATCAACAAGTGGGTGTTTTGATGGGCACAGGCCCTGACCACCCGCCAACGGGGGATAACCACAGGGTGCTTTTTAGGGGCCCGGCCCCCACCCTTGATCATCCAGAAATGTTCTTTACTTTTGAAATTCCGGTGGGGAGGGATTGGGTTTATGTGACTGTGAAAAGAATTGCCCAAGGAATTCTGACATTCGGGGCATTTGTGGTGCTGATTTTATATCTTGCTAATCTGATTTATGGACTCTCACGTGGAGCATGCCCCAATTGTACAGGCAACGTGGGGAAAGTGGATATTTCCCATATCTGGAATGGTACGCACCCGGTGATGGAGAACCGTACCATGTGGAGACAAAAACGAGAAATATCATCCGAGATATTGCCAAGAGGACATTTACTTGTGCAATTTAAATATGACTATGCTAAGAAATCTGGGCAGGAAGCATGTTGGGTGTGCAGCAGAATGCACCCAGAGACAATTCATATCCCATTTGCTTCTGTTCCAATGAACCTGAGTATGTTTGCATCAGGGAATATCACAATACACTCTTTTCGGCCACCCAGAGAACAACCAGAAATGTATGAGGCCGGATACCCCATAATAGGGTACATATATCCCCCAGAATGGTGTTTCCAAATAGGGCCAGATAGAGACACACATAAGAAGGAAGGGTGTTACTCAAGCAAATTCAATTGGACATCATACATATACACAATTGACACAGAGGGACACTCAAATTATCTATACATACAGTGCAGAAAACTCACGAGTGAGCAAGAAGAAGTAATTGCAAGTGAGTCTGGAGGGATGCAGAGTGTGCTGGAAACGACGAGACGAATGAGGCGAATGATGTTGGAATTAGCAAAGGGAACATTACACCTATCACCATTCATGTTAGAAGAGGGATACCAGGTGTGTTGTGGGAGAGTGTGTTACACATGGGTTCCACCAACAATAACGGGAATGTGTTATTTGGCTAAGCTGGTCCCAATTCAGAGACTAAGGGGAGAAGACACAAACACAGACACGGAACTGCACCCTAGGTACCCACTGGTGTTTGAAAGACCGAAGAGAGAGTTTTTTGCGAAGATGGATCGATATGGACATGGTTGCCAGCATGGACTGGATGGGGAGGGAGATGATGAGGAGATTGAATAGCTATGTCAATCTAATGGATGAGATTCTGAATAGAACCAGTATGGATATCCAGCTGCTGAATCTGGAAATGCGAGAGTTACGAAAGGTGCAGATGATACATGATATGGCGCTTGAGCAGATCAGTGCGGCTTTGAATGGATTGTGTGAGATGACAATGCACTATGAATGTTGCACCTTCATCAGAAACACTACACACGAAGTCCCAGACTATTACCAGGTAATTCAAGATCACCAAGAAAGGTAGCACAGTTGCAGGGCACAGCCAGGAGGATTGCTGCCGAAGGCTGGAATCCGCTCCGTGGGTTTGGAGCAATGGGAGAATGGTTTGGTTCGATCCTGAGATTTATCTCACAGATTGGATCCATGATACTCATGATAGTGGTGGTCTTGATCATAGGGATACTGATATACCGCATAGGGCTATGCATATGGCCACTGTGCAAGACAGCACTGACACCCACACAAACACAGAAGATACCACTGATAATTCCACAGGGAATGTTCCCAGTGAACGGAAAGCCCCCCCAGTATGCAGAGTTTCAGAATAGTGGAGTGTAATGGCTACAAGTGCCAGAAAAAGATCCTGACACTTGAGCCAAGGGGGGAATGAAGGAGAATCAGGCTGGAAGATGGTTGCTACTATGAGCCAGGCAGCCATCTTGTCCAGAATATTGGTTCACCAGTAAATAGAATAGATTTTATTTAGATGAGAAGAGCAGAGCTTACATAGAATTTAAGGAATGTGTGGTAGATTAGAAAAGCTAACAAGAAAACCAGGCAGAATCCGGCCGGCTCTTGGCACGGAGAGACAGGAAGATTTATGAATGGGGCAAGGTCATTGAGATGTGCAGAGGAACAAAGAAAACATAGAAAACAGACCAGGCCCCATGCTATCTGAATAAACATAGCCTATAGGGAGGGAGGCACTGCCCTGAGAAAGACAGCACAACAAATCACAGACTGTCAAACTAACATGAAGTATATCAATTTATAGTTAAATGTGGAATGTTCTTTGTGTTTGTGCTGATGATGGGAGGTATTAACCCACGTGGGGTGGAATAAAGTGTCATCGGGAGGTGGGCTAATTGGGATGTACCTAATTACGTATTTTTGGGTATAAGACCCCTTGCACGGGGTGAAAGGGGGGCTCACTCTTTGCGATTCAATCCTGTGTGAGCACTTGTGTGACGACACAATAAACGTTTGCCTTTCCTGAAGAGACTCGTGTTTGGACAATCCTTGCTTGTGTCTGGTCCGGCGCCGTTTTGGAAGTGAACCTGTCTGACTCCGGTTACAAAAGGAGAACTTACCTTTTCTGGCTCCATGGCCTTGTGGAATCTGAATCTAAATACTTTAACAACTGAATAAGTTATTAAATTCAATAAAGCTCAGTAATAAATCTCGGGGAAATAATCGCACAACTCTCAGTAACAACAGAGTGACGTTTGAAAGAACAAGCGCCTGGTAAACATTCTCAGCAAGGACTGGATTCTATGATATCACAGAATGTTGGCGCTGTTTGGAATGTTCACCAAACATAAACTGGACTCCATGAGATTCCATAAAGGGACAGTGTAATTCAAATTCATTTTCAGAGGAAGTGATGTGTATAGTGACCGTATGACTGGTGAATTGAGATATTATGAGATGCGCCGCAATCAGTGATGTTAAAGTGCCGCTATCATAGGCAAAATAGGTTTTGTTCATTTGAAAGAGAATCTCTCCCTTTATATAGATCAGTATTTTTTTGCTGACCTACAGTATATCATTATAAACAGGGAGCTATTGCTCTTCATATATTCCCAGTCCCCCATTTGACCGCGGCATGCCACAGGGGACCAGGCAAAGCAGCACATTTATTGAATAGCGTGGCAATCCTGTAAGGGAGCTCTGTGCTTGGAGTTTAGTCTTTGTTAAGTCATTCTCTTTTGAAATGGGCAGAACGTGTTTTATCAGTTTCTCCTTTATCAGTGTCAAGATGGACTGTTCACGATTGTCTCTAAAAAACATGTTCATTAAAACATTTATGTAATGATTCATTTCTACAACTAGTGTTGAAAAAATTTATGGAGGGGCGATATGTTTTTTATCTCTGGAAATGGAGCAAAAGCCACAGAATCTGTATGTTTAGATGTCACTGTTATATAATTATCATTATCATATTATATGTTATTATTTAACTTGCCTTTAGGACGCCCTAACAGGCCGGATTTTAAGGATCACCTTGGTAAAATACACAGGGTTATTCAAAGAGATACCAATTGCTGGCGAAAGGTAACCGAACGCTGAAATTCAGCGTTTGGTTTCCTTTCCTGGCCATTTGGCTATCCAGAGAGCAGGCAGTTCGTCAAATGTTGGCGAATTGCCTGCACATACGGTGCCTGTTCGAGGGCAGTGAATTCCCCGTAGAGAAGCAATGCTTCGTCTATTCAGAGAACAAAAACCAGCAATGAGAGGTTGCCGAAATGCCCTGCCATTCAGTGGTTTCATTCGTCAGGTTTATTCAGGCTAATCCCATAGGTTTGAATATTAAAAATATTCCAGTTTTAAATCAATATCTAATAAACCGTTTACAATTTTATTCTGCAGTAAAAAGTCTCTTCAGTTTTCGATTTTTTAGGATCTTTTAGGCAATTTTCTAGATTGTTTTACAATTTTTTTTCGTTTTTTAATTTAAATCGTTTTTTTCTGTATCAGGACTTTTTATTATCATTCATTGGATCTTATATGTAAATTTCAGATATTTTCGTTCAGTAGTTTCTTTGCAAACATCGTTTAACTTTTCAAACACTCAAGCAAACTGTTAATTTTTTTCACTCCATTCGTCTGCGGTGTCGGGTTTTTCCAACGGCTGCTCTGGGCTCTGATCGGCTGCTGCTCGGTTTTCTCCTGCATGTTCGGCGGGGTTAATCCAGCTGTTTTTGCTGGTTTGTGTGTTCACGGGTTTGCGGTGAGTGTTCGGCGGGTTTGCGGCGGCTTTTCCCTGCACTACGACGGCCCTGTGGTGCTTGCTGAATACATTGCAGGGTCACTGAAATGGAATCGCAAATGGCACCGAAATCAAGAGAACGAAAAGTCATTCTCTTTCAAATGGGCAGAACGTGTTTTATCAGTTTCTCCTTTATCAGTGTCAAGATGGACTGTTCACGATTGTCTCTAAAAAACATGTTCATTAAAACATTTATGTAATGATTCATTTCTACAACTAGTGTTGAAAAAATTTATGGAGGGGCGATATGTTTTTTATCTCTGGAAATGGAGCAAAAGCCACAGAATCTGTATGTTTAGATGTCACTGTTATATAATTATCATTATCATATTATATGTTATTATTTAACTTGCCTTTAGGACGCCCTAACAGGCCGGATTTTAAGGATCACCTTGGTAAAATACACAGGGTTATTCAAAGAGATACCAATTGCTGGCGAAAGGTAACCGA
>RXON01003845.1:0-11553 GCA_009667805.1 Leptobrachium leishanense
TCACTGTTACCCATCAAGGGGTCTCACTGATTTATAGGAGGTGTCTGAGACTTGTAATCTTGTGTCTTGTCACTGGCTGCCAGCTATCAGGGTGTCTCACTGAGTTATACCAGAGTTCTTTAAATCTTTAATATTTATACCAGAGTTGAATCAGAGTTCTGTATATATTAATCTATATATCACTCACCATGTCTGAAAGAACAAAAAGGACAGGCAGACGCTCCCAGACACAGATAAGAGGGCAAGCAGCCCCTGTGTCGGGAGGCTGTGCCTCTGGTCGTGGTGGATGTGGTGCATCCTCTGCAGGGGCACGCTTGTCCTTTCTAACTGGTGCTGGCCGTCTAAAGCAGCAGCAACATACAGAGGACTTGGTGGATTGGCTAACCAGGCCATCCTCATCCTCCGAGTCCTCTGCTAGCCAGGCTTCTAGTGCTTTACAGTCCACCTCAGCTGCCAAAGCATCTAATGCAGCCTCCATGTCCACAGCTACTCCTGCCGTAGCCTCGCTATCACACACGGAGGAGTCAGCTGAATTGTTTGACTACAATTACAGTGACATGCTGCTTGAGGATGCGCAGCAAGTACAGTGCTCTGATTCAATCTCTGAGGTTGAGGAAGGGAGTATAATCAACCTTGAGGAAGGGGGTGCCAGTGATGACACACAAATAACTGGCACTCATGTTGCCCCAACAGTTGCAGCATACTGCCAAGTTGACTCCAGTGACGAGGAGATAGGGGGTGATGATGACAATGATGATGAGGTCACTGACTCCACCTGGGTGCCTGATCGAAAGAGGAATTAAGTGAGGAAGAGGGAGAGGAGGAGGCACAGCAAACACGAGGCACAAACTCCTCTGTGACCAACCGTAGCACTAGCCAGTCCAAGGCATCACATGTCAGAGCTGCTCCGGTGCAGAGCGCTGTTGTCTCAAAGAACACATGCAGGAACTCTGTTGTCTGGGAGTTCTTTAAGAAATGTGCAGTAGAGCGCAGCGTTGCTATTTGTAATCTATGTCAGACGAGGCTTAAGCGTGGGAAAGATACCGGACACTTGGGTACCACGTGCTTGAGGCGACATATGAACAACTGCCACACATCCCGTTGGCGCAAAAACTTTGTGTAGGTCCTCCTCCTCCTCATCTGTCTCTAACCCCCACTGTATGTCCTGCCATGTCATTGCCTCAAACCTCCACCGACAGGGATGATGCTACAGTAATGGATGTACCAGGTCCTTCCTCACAATGTGACATCATCCCAGCAGCTGAAGATTTACACAGTCAGATTACGTTGCCGCAGCTGCTGCAGCGTAAGAAAAAAATAGTCCCAACCATCCCCAAGCACAGCGTCTAAATGCCAGCTTAGCAAAATTAACTCGCATTGCAGCTGCTGCCTTTCCAGCTGGTGGACTCTGCTCCCTTCCGTGATTTTGCTGAATGTGCTGTACACAGTGGCAGGTTCCAAAACGCCATTACTTTTCACACAAGGCCATTCCAGCACTATAACAGCACCTGGAATACAATGTTATCCAGTCATTGGGAAAGGCAGTCAGCAACAAGGTGCATGTGACTTTAGACACGTGGTCCAGCAAGCATGGACTGGGTCGTTACATTTCCTTCACGGCACACTGGGTAACTCTGATTGCAGCTGGGAGGGATCCAAGACGGGACTCTGTGCTGGAGCTTGTTCATCCACCATGCCTCCAGAAAGCTGCTTGTATGAGGTCTGTCTGCTCCACCACCACCACCTCTCCCTCTTCCTCCTCCTCCGCCTCCTCTTTCTCTGTCTCTGGTGAAGTGGCAGTGAAACCGACGCCTGACAGGGTCTACGCAATGGCTCAAGCAAAAAGATGCCATACTGTGCTTGAGCTGGTTTGTTTAGGGGACAGGAGCCACACCGGGCCAGAAATTCTGTCAGCTCTGCAGGGGCAGGTGCAGAGATGGTTAACACCACGCCAGCTTCAGCTGGGAATGATCGTCTGTGATAATGGCAGCAACCTTCTCTCCGCCCTACGCAAGGGTAAATTGACGCATGTACCATGCCTAGCACACGTCCTAAATCTAGTGGTACAGCGTTTCCTAACCAAGTACCCAGGGCTGCCAGAGCTTCTCATTCAGGCCAAAAAAGTCTGCAGCCACTTCAGACGGTCATTCCCAGCAAGCGTTCGCCTTGCAGAAATTCAAAGAGAATTCCACTTTCCCTCAAACTGTCTGATCTGTGACATGCCCATCAGGTGGAACTCGACATTAGCAATGCTGCAGCATCTGCACAAGCAGCAGAGGCCATCAACGAGTACCTGTGTGAGTATGGCACAAGGACAGGTTCAGGTCAACTTGGTTTCCCCCCCCGCAGTGGCTGATGATCAAGGATGCATGCACTGTACTGTCACCATTTTGAGGAGGCAACGAGGAGATGGTGCCAGGGACAGTGCATGCATCAGTGACAAAATTCCTTTAGTGTTCCTGCTGGAGCACTCTGCGGGGAATTATAGATGTGGAAAACAGAAAAAAGGGTGAAGCGCCCACTGGAAATGGAGTGTCTCACCCACTCGCTATATATTGTGTACGGAGGTTTCTCTAAACACCTAGAAAATTGAGCAAAAAGATACAACATAGCGCTCAAAAAGACCAAGGTCCATGAGAAAGTAAGAGAGACACACTGTATGTCCACAGACAGTTCTTATCTTCAAGCGAGAATCTTCTCTGTTGTGTAGATGAAAAGACACGCACTGCAGGAAAAAGCAGAAAGAAAGGGCCACAATTGCGCAGTACATCAACACCCAATGGAATGAAATTTCGTTTATATTTGACTCACATTCTGGGGAGCCCACAACCGGCTCCTGGGAATATAGTGGGTAGGGACTCGTATCGGGTGCCCATGAACCCCTCAATCCGCTCCTTCGGTGTCACAAAAAGTGGTACTGCAGAAAATAGACAAGGCAAAAAGGGAGCACCTCTTGGTGCGGTAAATCACAAATCACCTTAATGATTAAGAAAAGCCAAATTTGCACTTACAAACAAAGAGCCTCTATTGGCTCCGTCATAACTCGCACAGGGAATCATACAGGGTTTCCCCAAACCTTCTTTTCTTTTTCAGGATCAAAAAAGGCAAGCAGCATTCAAAAATAAAATAAAAACATTTATTGTAAGAAAATCATCATATCTACCAGGACGCGTTTCGCCATTAATGGCTTCCTCAGCTGGAGATTACAAAACTGTACTTGCTGCTGCCTTTTTATACAATGTATGTCAGAACATGGAGTGATTAGACCCTTGGAAATCAATTAAAATACAATTAAAACACAATTGCTATCAGCTGCATAGTGTGCAGCACGCACCATTTTGCACATGGTTGTTAACCCTAAAACGCAGGAGAAAGGGGAAGAAAGAAGAAAACTTTTTTATTATTCATTAAGTGTTACCAATGTTGCGCCTGCCATTTTGCGCATACGCACTGGCCTTGCATCCCACCTTGGAACGCGGAAAAGGATGATTGCCGCTGCAGATCATCCTTCCTTATAGAAACAGCATTAAAACAGAGCGGTTTCCTTAACCACCACCAAGTGCCAAACAAGGGCATAGAGGGGTTATTAACCCTGAAACACAGGGGAAGGGGAAAAAATATAGGTTTGGGGAACCCCTTGTTGGAGATTATTGACTTCTTTAATAGGTCAGGGATTTATTAATTATGACGCATATTTTTCTTATTGTTGATATACATAGATATATATATATTATTGACAGTGCCTCCAATACCAGCGGTATAAATTGGTATTTGACCCCTAAGATAGGGATTAATAACCAATCAATGAATATACGTCTTAACAAATATATGGCGCGTTATCCCGAGTTCTTTTGATGCTCTCTAGATATTTTAAACACAATAAAATCAATAAAGATATGAGACTGCGTAACGGTAAAACAATTCAAACCAAAATTTATTCACACGTCAAGTTTCATACAACCGTATGTTATCAACGGATTAGCAAGACACAATTTACAAGTGATTATAGATTGTGATTAGTAGCGATACTGCGACACGCAATAATCTAATGGACAGATATTTTAGGTTTATAGACCGCACCACAGATATACACGCCTCAATTCTTAAACACCAAACTCTATTCTATTCACTTAAACCTTTCCCATTATAAACCAATCCTCCACCTGGCTAAAATAAACACTCAGTTACTGGGCATCACCTGCAGCACAATTTATTATTGTGGGGCCTATTCACTAAATGCAACTTCCTTCAGGAGATACATAACACACTCGATAGGGAGACTATCTCTTCCACAGATCAATCACAGCACTTCATTCGATATACGTTAACCTAACGCTTCTTAATGACTTACAGTGCATGCATTCATTCGGAAGGGCTGCAAGATGGATATGGAAGGAGTTATGCTAGGTTATGAATGGGGCGGACGGCACTTGATATAAAAGCTATTTCTCACGGTCCCAGCGTATCTCACTATAGGTATAAAATTGATATTTTTAGATGTCCACAAACAGTATTCTTGGAATATAAATAATTTCACTAAATTATGGCTCAAGTATGCAGCCGGGAACAGCTTTCCTCCTTAGTAGTCCTCTGCAGTGGACTGTAAAGGCAGAATTTCTATTCTACTGATTATTAGGCTCAAACAGCAAAATAATTCATTTATATTCCTTTAGTTTGTGATGGACATCTAAAGTCAGGACTATGCAATTAGAAAATAGATATCATATTATTCAGGTATACTTTACCATCTGGTTAGTGAAGATAGAGTGGTGGAAGATTAGGGTGTGGTCGGTCTTAAAGGGGCGGCCGATGGTGATTGCCTTTTTCCCTCCAAGCGTCCCTCAGGTCTCTCTCCAAGCTTTTCTCAGTCTCCTCTCCTCTCTGCTCTGGAGTGTCCCCTCTATATAGTGGTCTTCCGCCCAGTTTTAGATCTAGCCCATCACTATGTGGCCTCATTTGATTGGAGGATATATATTCATCAACTCCAGGGGTCTGTCCAGGTGTTATGTTACCTGGCCAGCAGATGGCGCTCTCAGATCAACCATCAACCTTCTGCAGGAATTAATTTATGGGCTTGGCCAATCTTTTACTGGTTTGGGGTCGTTTTATTCCTATATCCCGGGACTCCATAGATTTTATTAACAAATTCATTTATTTCTATTGTGGCATCTCATCCCCCTTTACTTATATCCACAGGGATTGTATGTGAGGGGACATGCAATCATTCATTCGTGGTATCGTTTTAACAGTCACACGTTACCCGACTTAATCGGCTTCATGCGGATTAGTACACCAGACATTTGTGATGATCAACTAAATGTGGTAGGGCCTCTGTTTTTATAAGATGCTAAAATTATCAGTTCTAACTAATAAATATTCTCATACCATATAGTACATATTGCCGAATAGCAAGCTGGTTTACCCAAGCCATTTAACCTTCTTTGGTTTTTTTTCTTTATTGGGCAACCTATTGTTCCATGTTTACGTGGCTTTCAGAGTTTCGATCTGACGAAATAAACACAATACTGAGATATCTATCTTAGTTGTCATTGTGTTCCCTTACTTTTAAACCATTTGATCTAAACCCTGTTTGGTTGTAACAAATAAATAAAATAAACAGAGTCCATTAGACTGTCTTTGATCAATGTTAAATGTCCTTTCTTGTATGCGTAACACTAACGAGTTTAGCTTATCTCTTGTTCTTGTTATATTTAAACGACGCAGACAAGTTGTTCGTGTGGCGCAATTCCTGGCCCCAAATTTAAACATTCCTGCGTTATAGAAATTTATATCTAAAAAGGTCTGACACCCTGTATGATTCCCTGTGCGAGTTATGACGGAGCCAATAGAGGCTCTTTGTTTGTAAGTGCAAATTTGGCTTTTCTTAATCATTAAGGTGATTTACCGCACCAAGAGGTGCTCCCTTTTTGCCTTGTCTATTTTTCTGCAGTACCACTTTCAACACCGAAGGACGGATTGAGGGGTTCAATGGGCACCCGATACAAGTCCCTACCCGCTATATTCCCGGGAGCCGGTTGTGGGCTCCCCAGAATGTGAGTCAAATATAAACGAAATTTCATTCCATTGGGTGTTGATGTACTGCGCAATTGAGGCCCTTTCTTTCTGCTTTTTCCTGCAGTGCGTGTCTTTTCATCTACACAACAGAGAAGATTCTCGCTTGAAGATAAGAACTGTCTGTGGACATACAGTGTGTCTCTCTTACTTTCTCATGGACCTTGGTCTTTTGAGCGCTATGTTGTAATCTTTTTGCTCAATTATAGATGTGGCTCTAGAGGCAGAGCAGCGGGAGGAAGAGGAGGCCTTCCTTAGCTCTCAAGGCCCCAGTCTTTCCGCAGACAGCATTCCAGTGGGTCCTACTCAGATCAGACAGGAGGAGGAGGAGGCAGAATATTTAAGTAGTGGGGGCATTGAAGGTGGGGATTCCTCAAGGGAGGGTTTCGTGTGCCCAGAAACACAAGGGCTAGTGCGTGGCTGGAGGAGGAAGTGCATGATACGGCCATCCTCATTGACCAGGAAGACTCAGAAGCTAATGCCACCTCCAACCTACGCTGCATGGGCTCCATAATGATGCAAAGCCTGCTAAAGGACCCCAGGATTCGTGCTATCAAGGAGAGGGATCATTACTGGTTGACAAACCCTTCTTGATCCACGATACAAGGGTAAAGTTGCAGAGCTCATCCTGCCCGCACACAGGGAGCACAGGATGAAAAAACTTGAGGACGCTCCAAAGCGACACTTGTGTAACACCTTTCAGGCACTGGTAGATTACCAAGTGCTGACACACGTGCTTCTGAGGCTGCGAATGATCAGAGGAATAGTGGTGAAGACCAGGGCGCTTGACTGATGCATTTTTTAAAAATTTTTAGTCCGACGCCCAGGGACGTCAAATGTAGGCACCCATTGCCAGCGTCTTCACCATATGGTGCAGGACTACCTAGGGGCAAGGGCAGACCTGGATACCTTTCCAGCAGATGATCCACTGGCTTACTGGGTGTTGAGATTGGATCACTGGCCAGAACTTAGCCAATATGCTATGCAGCTACTAGGTTGCCCTTCATCTAGCGTGCTTTCTGATAAGACGTTCGGTGCCGCTGGAGGTTTTGTCACAGACAAAAGAGTGCGTCTGTCCACCGACTCTGTAGACCGGCTGACATTTATAAATGAATCAGTCCTGGATCAGCAGCTATCAATCCCCTGATGCTGAAGTAATGGAATAGATCGGGGATGTCCTCTTCTGCATTCACAAAACCTCCAGCACTGAACTCTTCCACAATACCACAAAAGGGTTACGGTGTGAAGGCACTTGCTGCCATTAAAGGCACAATATTTGGCTGCACTGACGCCTGTGCCAGATTTATATCATTTTAATTTTTTGAACCGCAGGGTCCAACCCTGCACTCTTCCACAATACCACAGAGGGGTTACTGTATTATGATGGCACTTGTAGGCCTGGCACCAAAAGCACAATATCTGGGTGCACTGACGCCTTTGACCAGAATCATATCTTTTCAATATAGGACCCATGGTCCACCCCTGCATTCTTCCACAATACTACAGAGGGGTTACTGTATGATGATACTTGCTGGCCTGGCAGTCTTGCACCAAGGCACAATATCTGGGTGCACTGACGCCTTGACCAGAATCATATCTTTTCAATATAGGACCACATGGTCCACCCCTGCATTCTTCCACAATACCACAGAGGGGTTACTGTATGATGACACTTGCTCGCCTGGCACCAAAGGCACAAAATATCTGGGTGCACTGACGCCCATTACCAGAATAAAAATTTTCAATATAGGACCGCAAGGTTCACCCTGCATTCTTCCATAATACCACAGAGGGGTTACTGTGTGATGACACTTACTGGCCTGGCACCAAAGGCAGAATATCTGGGTGCACTGACGCCTTGACCAGAATCATATATTTTTAATATAGGACCACATGGTCCACCCCTGCATTCTTCCACAATACTACAGAGGGGTTACTGTATGATGATACTTGCTGGCCTGGCAGTCTTGCACCAAAGGCAGAATATCTGGGTGCACTGACGCCTTAACCAGATGCATATCTTTTTAATATAGGACCGCAAGGTTTACCCCTGCATTCTTCCACAATACCACAGAGGGGTTACTGTATGATGACACTTGCAGGCCTGGCACCAAAAGCACAATATTTGGGTGCACTGCCACTGACGCCTGTATCAGATTCATATTCTCAGAGGGGTTACGGTGTGACGGCACTGTTGGGGATGCTAAAGAACCAATTTTGAAGCACCTATTGTTACTTTCATCCAAAGCCTGCATAAGTTTCACAATAATTTAGCCCAAATATATCAATAAACTTTTTCTGCGTGTACGAAAATGTCTCTTTTCATACAGACTGCCGCCCCAAGCAGTTGTTTATGGATAGATTAAAGGAAAAGCATTTACCGTCATTTGAAACCTCATTTTTTTGTCTTTAAGTGTTTCTATACATCCTAGAAATCCGCCACTTCACGGGCAGGTTATGGGACCTCCTAGGCACGATATTTGAAGGAATTTTTGGTTTTTATTTTTAACCCGTATTTCATGGAAAACTCACTGTCCCTTTAAAACGTTTTTTTTAAAACTTTTTGTCCTTGTTTCCTGTCCCCCAGAGCACTACCCGGACCCCCATACACCTTTTATGGCAAATATCTAGCATATATGCCCTCTTGGAGGGCACTCCAAAAACCGAATTTTCAGCCCCATTGACTTGCATGGAGTTCGAGTTCGGGTTCGGACCCGAACATATGGGAAGTTCGGGTTCGGGCCCGAACCGAACTCGGGTGGTGTTCGGCTCATCCCTAGTAATAATGTTTAATTACACAAAGCACATTGAAATACTGAAAATATGAGAGCGCCCAGACACATTGTGGGCAGCACACAGTTACTACCAAAGTTCACACTTCTTGCACCAACGAAACACAGCTTTTACTTTGTTTTGTTTTACACTTTACTTTTAAATATTATAGAGAAATGTGTCCACCACAGAGAGTGCCTTTCTCTGTACAACAACAAAAAATTTGTATAAATAATGCTTACTTTGCCTGATTATAAGTCCAGCCCTGCACCTGCATCTGTTTTCATGGAGATCACATTTATTGATTAGCATTTTGATAAGTAAGGTATTACAAAGTGCCAGCCCTAATTACCGCATGGATGCTCAAACCAAAATTTTAGTGACACCTAAAACCTGGTGCTAACTGATTCCGCTATTGGAAAATCATTCAGCATCCCCTAACTCTCCCCCAACAAATCCGCCACTCACCTCTCATCCCACAACAAGAAGGGTGGCATGTTCTGCCACTTCTTCCGGACCACTAGCAGAGTGAAACAGAGTCAGAAATAGTTCCCAGTCTCCCTCCACGATTACTCCGCTGTCCTGCATGATCTCCCACCACCATCACTCTGCTGTGCTGCGTGATCTCCCAGCGCGATCACGCCGCTGTTCTGCACAAACCTCCATGGAGTCCTATGGACTCCAGGAGGTGATACTCGCGGGGGCACTGAAGCGCTACCATGCGTATCCCAGCCATTAGAGATGCGTTCCGGGGCAAAGTCCCAAGGTAGCACCTCCCCCGAAATATCGCACTAAAATGGGAACATTACAGGAAAATCTGCCAGTACAGATTTTCCCCATTAGCATCCCCATTTTAGCGCAAAGAAGGGAGTAGTGCTCTAAGACGGTTACCCTGGATGCTGTCGTGTTTTCCATTGTTCCAATCAACAGTGATTATAGTTCTTGCTACCACTGTGACAACCTTTGGCATTTGAAAAATGAGAACTCAAGCATCAGCAGAAGAAGCTTCAACAATGAAACTTTTGCCGCTGTTTACATTTCCCGTTTGTGAAACACAGATTTTTTTTATTTTGGCGCTGTCTTAATTCCAGACCTTAGCCTTATAGGTGAGTAGATCATACCCCTGTCTGGTCCACCCCTCTTCACCTTCCGCTACAGAATTTTCCTTAATTGTCCTTAACCACCTGACCAAAGAGCACTGGCCTTCTCCCTTTATAAGGCAGTCACTCCCATCCAGTAGTGCTCTATCATAAGGGTTCACCTGCTGTCTGTTATTTTGGTCCTGCTACCAGTATTTCTCTCTGGTATTTGCCCTTTGTTTACATAGTTCAGTTTATTTTTGGTTCCCTGTTTCCCTTGTCTGTTTGTCCCTCCATTTGCCTTGTTCTTGCCATTTGTTTTGGTTATTTTCATTGTTGTTTTTCTTTGTATATATTTTTGTTTCTCGTTTTCCCTGTTTTTTTCCTTCCTTGTTCCTGTGTGGTATATTTTCAGTTTTACCCTTGCTGTTTGATATTCCGGTGTCCTGACCTTGTCTTATTTAGTGACTATTCTGTGGGTTATCCTTTCTGTCCTGTTTTACTCCATAACTGTGTATCATACCTGACTTTTGTGCTTTGACTACCTCTCTTGATATTCCCCTTTCCCCATGAATAACCCACTAAGAAAAAATTAGCACACAAAGGCAAATAGACATTTTAAGTAGATGAACTTAATGACGCATTTTGGGTATGTGTGTAGATACAGCTCCTTGGGTCAGGAATCCCTGTAATATGGGACAGGACAAGAGATTAGACGAAAGGGTTACCTCCTTCCTACTATATGACTCTTTTTCTTTTTATGTATTCCATTTTCATGGTTTTCATTGCCTGCATTACCTGCATTGTAAATCTCTATATGTACCTGGCCATTCTGGATATATCTTTGGAGTCGCCTCCAGAATGTGGTCAACAGATAATAACAATAAATTGTAACCAATACGAGTGACCATTAACAATTGTCAGTATTTCTGATAATCTCTTACTCTGTTGTTTTTCCAAGCTATTTTATCTTGATTGACTATGAGTTGCTGATCTTCAGGAAATGACATGTCAAAGGCACCGACGTTGCGTTTCATGACCATATAACTGTCCTTATTGGCTGTGAGCTTCAGGTTGAGAAGATAATATTTACCCGGAACCTCTCCATGCTTGTTAAAGAAAACTTCTTTTCCTGTCAAATCTGTGTGTCGCACTCTCCTTACATAGTGATGGAGCTTTAAAGAGAAAATCATATGATAAGTGTCAGTGGAACGTAATCAGTGGAGAGTTTAAATAACAGGCCAGTATAAACACATAGAAGAAATGACCAACCATGTGTAAAAGACAAAGGGGCTGACATTAGACATTTGCAATTCAGTTCGGTCTACATCAATTTTTGGGCGAGTTATCATCAATTGGATGATTTGGATTGATCTGAGTTCCAATTTAGCAATATCAGACCTGAATCATACTCCAAATTAAATATATCCCGAATTGATGAAACTGATCAGAAAATAGTCGGCCAATTTCCATTATAATCATATCTATTCGGATTAATTTGGAATGTTAAAAGTAATTCAAAGAAATGGTAGCCGTGATCTAAAAACAAGCAGAAACTGCAACCCTCACCTTATATAAATATAAGGCAGATACTATAACCCAGATACTAATCAAATATCAAGCAGAAACT
>RXON01003847.1:0-104999 GCA_009667805.1 Leptobrachium leishanense
AGGGTGTAGAGGCACGCCCCGCTGACTTCAATGGGCCACCTTGGCCCCTCCCCGCAGCCGACGGGTGCTGTTGGCTGCAGAGAGACAGCCTGAACCCAGGGCATCCCCCTCCAGGCGATTACTCGCATCATGCGGCTGTGTGGGCCGGCCAAATCAGAGGCCCATGGCGGCACCTGTCAGCGAGGCATACCTGTATGCCTCGCCAGAGCTAACCCCTGCCTAATGGGGGACACATGCACATCCTTAAGGGATTAAGATGCCATTTGCAGCTTGACTGGAATAGTACGGGAGGTGTTCGTATTTACAAACACCGGCTGTAATGGCAGGTTACTGTACATTTGCTGTTCCTATACTTTTGTATAGGATAACAAAAATGTCAGTATATTTTGAATAGGAAGCGTACGTGCTGTTGGGGCTGGAGCAGGACAAAAAATGTCTATGTGGCTTATTGTTGCTGGCAGCCAAATAAATTTGTGTGTGTCTAGCTGTCAATAACTGGTGCCAACTGCAAAAATTTAGATGGAAAAAAATCTAATCTTCATCTCTGGCGTCTCAGTCTAGAAGGTGGCATTATTATTATTTTTCTTTATATAGCGGCACCATATTCTGTAGGGCGGAACAATTGGCACAATGTAGACAGGGTTTCAAGATATTTAACAACATTTTGATAAACCAGTACAGGAGGAAACTAGTGACCTATTCCCGTGGGAACTTAAAATCTAGAAGGGTTGGGGGTGGAAACAGGTGGAGAGGACTGCAAGGTGAGAGTGATGGACAGGTTGGGCAGTGAGCTTGCCTGAATAGGAATGTCTTTAAGGGAGTGTTTGAAGAAAGGGAAACTAGGGCAAAGTCTGACAGTATGAGGGAGAGCGTTCCAGAGGATGGGGGCTGCGCGTGAGAAATCCTGCAGTCTATCATGAGCAGAGGTGATGCGGGGAGAAGCTAGGCGCAGGTCACTGTTTGATCTTAGGGAGCGGGCTGGGTGTATTTGGTTAGTGGGAGCTGAGATAGGCCGGGGTCAGTTGAGTTTTCCAGAGCAGAAGGAACTTCCGTGAGTCTGGACGTTCCTCCCACTCTGATGCTCGTGTGATCGCTGAGCCGAGCTAGTGCATTCAGCGCTGCTAGACTCGATCCTCCTATGGAGGATTGCGCTTTGCAGCCCCATCGAACGAGCATGATAGTGTTTGACTGGGAGGCTTTCAGCACGTCCACTGTAGCGCACGCAACACGTGCGCGCGCTATACTGTGTGCCTGGCCGCATCAAAACGACACACTGCTGCATCGGGAGGCACGTCGGTATAGGCGCACGTAGTGCGCTCGTCTGACCTAGGTCTTATTGAGAGCTTTGTAGGTCAGGGTAAGGATTTTATTCTACGGTGGATGGGGAGCCAGTGAAGGGACTCACAAAGACAGAGCGGTAAGTGAGGTGGATGAGCCTGGCAGAGGCATTCAGAATGGATTGTAAGGGGGAGAGGCAGGAGAGAGGGAGGCCAACTAGAAGATTATTAAAGTTGGAAAATTTCAAGGGCATGGATGAGTTGCTTTGTGATGTCAGCAGTACGAAATGGCTATATTCTGGAAATATTATGTAATTGGTAGCGGCAGGAAGAGGAAAGAGACTGTATGTGGGGGGTGAAGGAAAGGGCAGGGTCAAGTGTAACTCCGACAGCGAACCTGGCTTGATGGGGAGATGGTGATACCACCGAGCATGATAGGAAAGTCAGGAGGTGGGAAGGCATTAGAGGGAGGAATTAGTAGGAGCTCAGTTTTCGACATGTTAATCTTTAGGTGGTGAGAGACCATCCAGGAGGAGATGCCAGATATACAGTTGCTGACTTTGGAAAGGACAGGAGAAGAGAGAGAGATCAGGGTTGGAGAGGTAGATCTGAGTATCATTAGCGTAGAGGTGGTAAATAAAGCCAAAGCTGTTAATGATTTTGCCCAGGGAGGAGGTGTAGAGAAGAGCAGATAACCTAGGACAGAGCCTTGAGGTACACCAACTGATAACGGCAATGAAGAGTTCCCAGCAAATGACACAGAGAAGGACCTGTTGGACAGATAGGAGTCAATCCAAGAGAGCTGAGAGTCTGTAGAAGGAGGGGGGTGGTCATCAGTGTCAAAAGCAGCCAAGAGGTCGTCAAGCAGGATGAGAATTGAATAGTGGCTGTGGTTTTCCGCAGTTAGGTCATTGGTGACTTTAGTGAGAGCAATTTCTGTTGATAATGCCCTTCTGCTGGTGGCTAGAGAAGACAGTGAGAACAAATAATTCCTAGCAGGGATAGATCGATTTATTGCTAGGCGATAGTGGCAAATTGCTTATCTGTAACGGACTTTTATTTGCCAATAATTTGCGACATGTGAAGTCCCGCAGCGCTGATCTGCAGCTTTTCCTGTAGCAGCCCAACATCTCAGCGGTCAGTAATCTCTGTAGAACTTCCCTGCCCACTGACATTATTGCACAGGAGCAAGAGGACAACTGAAATGGGGCTTCCCTCCCATCTCTAAGGGAAATTCCCTATGTAGGGGTCTTTTGGACCCCTGTATCTCTGGTACATTATGTCCTAGCAGGGGTCAGCAATCTTGGCCCTCCCAGATGTTTTGGATCTACATTTGAAAGAGGCTCTAAGAACCGAATGAGTAGCTGAGCAGATGTAGTTCCAAAACATCTGGAGGGCCAAGGTTGCTGACCCCCCTTACCTATAGGGTCATATGAAGTGTCACTGTAGAGCATAGACATGGCCATGTTTGCAAAATTAAAAGTTTAAATAAAAACATTGTAGTTTTTATTTAATTGAATAAATTAAATGGACATGGTGCAATGTTTTTATAATTCTGTTAACCTCCCTAATTTTTTTCAAAATTTTGTGTCTAAAAGCGTCTCAATTTTTTTTTTTATTTATTAAAGGAAACGTGTTTTTGTACATAGTTAGCCTGTAATAATTAGGAATCATGCACGGATTTCAGTGCGATCAAGAGTCCTTACTGGTAAAATCCTTTATAAATAAATAAAAAGAATAGTGAATACACGGAGTCCGATAATGTTTGAAACACGACGTAATAATTTATTATCCCAAAAATAATTATCCAAAATAATGCAAATAAATGATATTCAATAAAATACAACAAAAAACACTGAAATCTGTCTGAAAACAAGGGTGAGACAATGTATGGTCTGTTTCTTGGAAAGCAGAGGATTGTTGAACATCTAAAAACACATAAATTACAGGATCAGAAACAACATGGGTTTACCTCAGGGAGATCATGCCAAACTAATCTTATTGATTTTTTTTTTGATTGGGTAACAAAAATAATAGACATACAGTTGTGTTCAAAATTATTCAACCCCCAATGCTGTAAAGGGTTTTAAGGAATTTAGTGTACATTTGTAATTGTATTCAGAATGAAATCCTACAAGGACTTTTTAAAGAACCATATGCAACTAAAATGACATCAATTGGTTTTGTAATACAGTAGTAAATGTTTCTTTTGTGAATTCTTCATTGACACAATTATTCAACCCCTTTAAAGACTACCACTCTGAAGAACAGAGGTTCATTCAAGTGTTTTCAATCAGGTATTGAAAACAGCTGTGGATGTCACGGAGCAGCAATAAAGCATAATAAGCACCAATTAGGCAGCTTTAAAATGACTGTGATACTCAGCTCCTTCTAGACATTTACTGGTGTGGTTACAAGCATGGTGAAGTCAAGAGAATGGTCCAGGAAGACAAGAGAAGAGGTGATTACTCTTCACAGGAAGGGCAATGGCTATAAGAAGATTGCAAAGATGTTAAACATACCAAGAGAGACCATAGGAAGCATCATTCGCAAATTCAAGGCAAAGGGCACTGTTGAAATGCTACCTGGTCGTGGCAGAAAGAAGGTGCTGACTTCGACTGCTGTGCGCTACCTGAAGCGTAGAGTGGAGAAAAGTCCCCGTGTGACTGCTGAGGAACTGAGAAAAGATTTGTCAAATGTGGGTACTGAAGTTTCAGCTCAGACAATACGGTGCACACTGCGTTATGAAGGCCTTCATGCCAGAACTCCCAGGCGCACCCCCTTGCTGTCTCCAAAGAATAAGAAGAGTCGACTGCAGTATGCCAAAAGTCATGTGGACAAACCACAGAAGTTTTGGGATAGTGTTCTGTGGACTGATGAAACAAAATTAGAACTGTTTGGGCCCATGGATCAACGCTATGTTTGGAGGAGGAAGAACAAGGCCTATGAAGAAAAGAACACCTTGCCTACTGTGAAGCATGGCGGGGGGTCAATCATGCTTTGGGGCTGTTTTGCTTCTGCAGGTACAGGGAAGCTTCAGCGTGTGCAAGGTACCATGAATTCTCTTCAGTACCAGGAGATATTGGATGACAATGTGATGCAGTCCGTCACAAACCTGAGGCTTGGGAGACGGACCTTTTCAACAGGACAATGATCCCAAGCATACCTCCAAGTCCACTAGAGCATGGTTGCAGATTAAAGGCTGGAACATTTTGGAGTGGCCATCGCAGTCACCTGACTTAAATCCGATTGAGAACCTCTGGTGGGACTTAAAGAAATCAGTTGCAGTGCGCAAGCCTAAGAATGTGACTGAACTGGAGGCTTTTGCCCATGACGAATGGGCGAAGATACCCGTAGATCGCTGCAAGACACTTGTGTCAAGCTATGCTTCACGTTTAAAAGCTGTTAGTACTTAGTACAACATACTTTTACAGTTATAAGATTGAATGTCACTTGGGGTTGAATAAAACTGATAATGATGTGAGCACAGAAAAGACATTTGTGGTTATTTCATTATAAATGTTATGTTATATTTGTCTGACCTACATGTGCCTCTTTGATTTAATTGTAAGCAAGATGACTGAGTGATCAAAATCCATGTCAAACTGGCCAAAACACTCAATTTCAGTGGGGGTTGAATAATTTTGAACACAACTGTAGGTGGTGCAGTAGACATTGCTTATTTAAATTTCAGTAAGGCTTTTGATACTGTTCCACATAGAAGGCTTATCAATAAATTGCAATCTTTGAGCTTGGATTCCAATATTGTTGAATGGATTAGGCAGTGGCTGAGTGACAGGCAACAGAGGGTTGTGGTAAATGGAGTTTATTCGGCGCAAGGTCTTGTTACCAGTGGGGTACCTCAGGGGTCAGTACTTGGACCCATTCTCTTTAATATTTTTATTAGTGATATTGCAGAAGGTATTAATGGAAAAGTATGTCTTTTTGCTGATGACACAAAGATTTGCAACAGGGTTGACGTTCCTGGAGGGATCCGCCAATGACAAATGATTTAGGTAAACTAAAAAAATGGTCGGAGCTGTGGCAATTGAGTTTTAATGTGGATAAGTGCAAGATAATGCACCTGGGACGTAAAAACCCAAGGGTTGAATATAGAATATTTGATACAGTCCTAACCTCAACATCTGAGGAAAGGGATTTAGGGGTTATTATTTCAGAGGATCTAAGGGTAAGTAGTCAATGTAATAGAGCAGCAGGAAATGCTAGCAGAATGCTTGGTTGTGTAGGGAGAGGTATTAGCAGTAGGAAAAGGGAAGTGCTCATGCCACTGTACAGAGCACTGGTGAGACCTCACTTGGAGTACTGTGTGCAGTACTGGAGACCGTATCTCCAGAAGGATATAGACATCTTAGAGAGAGTTCAGAGAAGGGCTACTAAAATGGTGTACAGCTTGAAGGAGAAAAGTTACCAGGAAAGGCTTAATGATCTTAACATGTACAGCTTGGAAAAAAGACGAGACAGAGGTGATATGATAGAAACATTTAAATTCGTAAAGGGAATCCACAAGTAGAGGAAGGGAGAATATTTAAAAGGAAACTATGTAGCAAAACAAGAGGACATAGTCTTAGATTAGAGGGGCAAAGGTTTAAAAGCAACATCAGGAAGCATTATTTTACTGAGCGGGTGGTGGATACATGGAACAGCCTTCCAGTTGAAGTGGTAGAGGCCAAAACAGTAATTGAATTTAAGCAAGCATGGGATAGGCATAAGGCTATCCTAAACAAAAGATAAATCCAGATAAAGTATCCATATAATTGGGCAGACTAGATGGGCCGAAAGGTTCTTATCTGCCGACATTTTTCTATGTTTCTTATCCTGTAGTGCCACCTAGTGGCCGTTCATAAACATTGGATTATACAGTGTATTATAATTTTTTTCTAAGTTTGCTGCTGGTCCCGCCCCCCTGCATCGTATGACTCGCAGGGGGCCTTACCAGGAAGCAACTCGCCGCGATCACACTGCGGGGGGAAAGCCAGGGAGCGCAGGAGGAGGTGAGTATGCATCCAGCCCAAGTGTGGCTCGGGGTTACCTTTTGTGGTAGTGAAATTTAACCCCGAGTCACCCTCGGGAATACCACCAGGGAGGTTAAACACATTCAGTTAATAGCTTAACCACTTCGATGCTGAGGACGCGCTCAGCGCGTCCTCAGCATTCCCGCTGGTATGACACCAAATTCAGGCGCCCCCCCCCCCCGCATGTGCGGAGGAGGCGCCTGAAAGGGAGGGGGAGAGGTCCTTCGGACCTCTCTCCCTCCCGATCGGCGGCTCTGCGGGGGTTAACCCAGGCATCATTTGGAAGGGCACAGCCTGCCCTTCCAAATGATGCCTGTCATTAACCCCTGGGGAGCTGGATCGCGAATCGGCGCTGAAAAGCGCCGGTTCGCGATCCTTTCCCGGAGCTGGCCGACATCTTGGATGTCGGCCAAGCCTCCGGGAACTCCCCCTGAGGACTGGCGTCATCGTGCGTAGCACGATGACGCCAGTCCTAGAGTTAACCCTTAACTGCCACCAACGGTGGAGATAGGGAGTTCCAATGAACTCCCTATCTCCTGATCCGTGGCAGTTAGGGGTTAAATTTTGGTATGGTTGGATCGGCCAGAGCATGGCCGTTCCAACGATACCAAACATGAAAGTGAAAAAAGTTGTAAAAAAAAAAAAAATGAAAAATAAAAATAAAATTAAATTAAAAAAAAATTATAAAAAAAAAAATAAACACTTTTTTTTTATTTGGTTTGTTAGTGTAGCAATATTGTTCCCATTTCAATTGTAATGTGAACAATGATGCTGCACTAACGATTTTTGTATGCGGTGCGTTTGTTAAAAATAGTGTAATTTTCCCCAAAAAAAAATGTAACGAGACCCCATCTCTAATTTTTTTAACAAGCGCACCCCATACAAAATATAACCGCAATTGCTCGCATGTTAAAATGTGAAAAAAAACACTTTACACATTGTAAATTATTGAAAATACATATTTTATTGCATTTTTTGTTATAATATACAGACATGACATAACGTATACATATAATAATGACATATTATGAATCTACCGAGTCTGACGGAAAGAACGATATATAATATGTCTGGGTCATATACTAAAATAAGCCTTCAAAACACGTTTAAACATGATGCGCAAAACAGGTAAAAATGACCTCAGCACAGGGGCGGGAAAAGCCTCAGCAGCGAAAGGGTTAATGTCAACTTTGTGGTGTTCCTTTTTTTTTTCTTCACAGCTTTAAATGTACAGAATAACGGCACCAGATACCAACTGTCAGCCAGAAAGACTGCTGATAATCCGTTTTGGCTCTGAAAAAAATGATATATTAGTCAATCCTTAGTTGCTAGTGCTGTTTCACTGTCCCTACAAGATCGTGTACATACAATGTCACAGAGAGCTTTCTCGCCTTCGTGGAGTAGATACCTACCAGCAGTGGTGCACAGCCTTTCTGCTAACATAGCAGCTTGCTTGTAACATGGAAGGTAAAGGTTTCCAGCACCCAAGGTACAATACATTTTGGGGCCGCCCACCAAACATAATTTTTGATCCATGTTCCCTTTTTCCTGTTATCTCCTTCCTTACTCAAAGTACTGTATTTTTCCATGTATAAGCCTTTACTTTTGTCTAAAATCGTTAAGCCAGAAATTGGGGGTAGTCTTCTACACGGGCGAACTGTACCAGATGTGGATCTTTTCTGAGTGTTAGTACAATAAAACAAATAGTTGTCCTGCACACTAAAGAGCAAGGGTGCACCATCTATAGGAGGCTTCCCATAAACCTCTAAAGCATTTGAAAAAAAATCAGAATAGAATGCACTCCAGTAGAAAAAATTACAATTTATTGGTATCCAATAAAATATGACATATAAATATATAACCAAATACTACAAGATCACAAAGAATGGGTCAATAATCCAAGCATAGAACCAACATGTAACAAATATAGAAAAGTTACCAGGCACTTTAGGAAAAAAACAGCCAATAGAGAGCAGAGCCAGGGATCCCAACGTTTCGACCGCAGTCTTTGTCAAGGGATAAAGGTCAGTATAAAAGTCACACATATATAGATCATAAGTTCCCCATGTAAACCAATCGCCAAGGAAATGAAATGCCCACACACCTGTGTCAAATGACGGCGGCCGCCATGTCAGACACCTGGACTCACGCAGAAAGCCATCACGAGAGTCCGGCGTCGACAAGGGTGCTATGCGCATGCGCCGTTCATAGACCTCCAAAGAGAAAGGGAAGGTATACAAAGCGCCTAGGCGAGAAAATAACAGATAATAGCTGTAAATAGGTTCAGAAAGCACCGAATCACACAAAAACAAAACAAGTCAGACATACCCAGCAAAAAAAAGAATGTTAATTATATGTAATCATGCCATAAACTCAATAATATATACCACTATCGGACAAAAAAAAATTGCAAACAAAGCATAAGACATGTTTTAGTCCTGAAAAGAAAAGGCTGTTTGAACCATAAGCCCTAACAGAAGAAAAAAAAAAAATTGTACAGTGTATCTCCTTTGATCCATCACAATTCATACGAATAGATTTTTAAGAGAATAGCTATCAATTAGAGGACAAAATGCACTATAACTTATGTAAGAAAATATTCTGTATCAACTTTCCATGATGCTAGTAGATATTACTTTGTACAACTGTAATTATTGCGTACTAACATAGTTTACAAAAAAGTAGATTTATGCAAGAGTGACTAACCCTGTTTTTATATTAATTATGACATCACATGTACAATAACATATACAAGACAATACTCTGTATCAATATTCCACAATATTAACAAGTATTACTCAATACATAGCCAATAGTGATTACAAAAAAAGGACATTTTTGGTGATTCGTTTCGATGTGGTTCATTTCGGTAAGATCCAAAATCCAATCCACCCACCGGGCATCCCTCAATATTCCTCGGTACGAAAAAAAAATCCTAAATAGGAAAAAAGGGGAAAGAATAAAAACAACTAAAAGAAAAGAAAAGCAAGCCAAGATTAATGCTATCCATCTACAAGAATGGACTCAGGTCTCTATCCTCATTTAATCCAAGTGGAGCCATAGTTTGTAACTCATAAATCCAGTGGAGTTCACGTTGTTTCAGTAAAGTCAATCTATTCCCTCCTCTCTCTGGAGTAAGAACCCTCTCGATTATAGTATATCTCAACTGAGCGGCTGTATGTCCAAATTCAAGAAAATGCCGAGCTACAGGGGATTGTATCCTTTTTAGGGATGCACCGATACCACTTTTTTAAGATCGAGTACCGATACTTTTAAAAAGTACTCACCGATACGAGTACCGATACTTTTCTTTAATGTCATGTGACGCTTTCCAATAAGAACAGACCATATAAAAATGCCCCCAGCTCACATGTACAGTGGCAAGAAAAAGTATGTGAACCCTTTGGCATTACGTGGAGTTTTGCATGAATTGGTCATAAAATTTGCTCTGATCTTCATCTAAGTCACAACAATTTGAAAAACACAGTCTGCTTAAATTAATACAACACAAACATTATATGTTTTCATGTGTTTATTGAACATAACATGTAAACATTCAAAGTGCAGGGTGGAAAAAGTATGTGAACCTTTGGACTTAGTAACTGGTTGACCCTCATTTGGCAGCAATAACCTCAACCAAACGTTTCCTGTAGTTGCAGATCAGACCTGCACAACGATCTGGAGTAATTTTGGACCACTCCTCTTCACAAAACTGTTTCAGTGTAGCAATATTCTTGGGATGTCTGGTGTGAATCGCTCTCTTAAGGTCATGCCACAGCATTTCAATCGGGTTGAGGTCAGGACTCTGACTGGGCCACTCCAGAAGGCGTATTTTGTTTTGTTGAAGCCATTCTTTTGTTGAATTACTTGCATGCTTTGGGTCATTGTCTTGTTGCATCACCCATCCTCTGCGGAGCTTCAGTTGGCAGACAGATGGTCTTACGTTTTCCTGCAAAATGTCTTGATAAACTCTGGAATTCATTTTTCCATCAATAACAACAATACATCCAGGCCCTGAGGCAGCAAAGCAGTCCCAAACCATGATGCTCCCTCCACCATGTTTTACAGTGGGGATGAGGTTTGGATGTTGGTGTGCTGTGCCTTTTTTTTCTCCACACATACAGGGTTATCCAAAGAGATTCGAAAAGTCACCGCACGTTCGGTGACTTTTCGTTCTCTTCAATTCGGTTCCTTTTGCCGATTGCATTTCGGTGACCCTGCGGTGTATTCAGCAAGCACCACAGGGTCCCCGAATTGCAGGGAAAAGCTGCCGCAAACCTGACGAAAACTAACCGAATGCACGCTGAAAACAAGCAAAAACATCTGGATTAACCTTTGAAAAAGACGAACAGAGCCGAACATGAGCCGAATCACACAGAGCCGAAGCAGGCAGCTGTGACGTAGAGGAGGCAGTGAATAAATTAGAAAAACCATTTGTATGAATCTGGGAAAATGAAACGCTGTTTGCAAAGAAACTACTGAGCGAAAATGTCTGAAATTTTCACAGGAGGTCCAGGGAATGATAATAAAGAGGGCTGTTACAAAGAAAATAAGTAAACTGAAAAAAAAATAAAAAAAAAATCGGACTTTTAATAAAAAAATAAAAAAATCAGAAAAATGCTCAAAGTATCCTAAAAAATCTATAAATAAAGAGACTTTTTGCTGCAGAATTTTAGAATGAACGGTTTATTAGATATTGAATTAAAACGGGAATATTTTTAACATTGAAGTCTATGGGATTCTCCTGAATAAATTTGCCGAATGAAACCACCGAATGGCAGGGCATTTCGGGAACCTTTCACTGCTGGTTTGTGTTCTCTGAATAGCCGAAGCAGTGCTTCTCTATGGGGATTTCACTGCCCTCGAACAGACACCGAACAGGCACCGTATGTGCAGGCAATTCGCCAGTATTTGGCGAATTGCCTGCTCTCTGGATAGCCGAATGGCCAGGAAAGGTAACCGAACGCTGATTTTCAGCGTTCGGTTACCTTTCTCAAGCAATTCGGATCTCTTTGGATAACCCTGATAGTGTTGTGTGTTTTTTCCAAACAACTCAATTTTGGTTTCATCTGTCCACAGAATATTTTGCCAGTAGTGCTGTGGAACATCCAGGTGCTCTTTTGCAAACTTCGAATGTGCTGCAATATTCTTTTTGGACAGCAATGGCTTCCTCCGTGGTGTCCTCCCATGTCCTCCATTCTTGTTAAATGTTTTCCTTTTTGTAGATGTGTCAACAAAAATGTTAGCATGTGCCAGAAAATTCTGTAAGTCTTTAGCTGACACTCTAGGATTCTTCTTTACCTCATTAAGCATTCTGCGCTGTGTTATTGCAGTCATCTTTACAGGACGACCACGCCTAGGGAGAGTAGCAACAGTGCTGAACTTTCTCCATTTGTAGACAGTCTGTCTTACCGTGGACACATGAACATCAAGGCTTTTGGAGATACTTTTGTAACCCTTTCTAGCTTCATGCAAGTCAACAATTCTTGATCGTAGGTCTTCTGAGAGCTCTTTTCATGTGAGGCATGGTTCACATCAGGCAGTGCTTCTTGAAACCAGTAAACCCAAAACTGGTGTTTGTTTTTAAAGGGCAGGACAGCTTTCAGCAACACATCCAATAATATCACACTGATTGGACTCAAGGTTGGCTCACTCCTGGCTCCAATTAACTCTTGGAGAAGACATTAGCCTGGGGTTCACATACTTTTTCCACCCTGCACAGTGAATGTTTACATGTTATGTTCAATAAACACATGAAAACCTATAATGTTTGTGTTGTATTATTTTAAGCAGACTGTGTTTTTCAAATTGTTGTGACTTAGATGAAGATCAGAGCACATTTTATGATCAATTCATGCAAAACTCCACGTAATCCCAAAGGGTTCACATACTTTTTCTTGCCACTGTATATCCCCCATATATATATATATATTTCATACTGCCCCAGCTCACAAATGGATACTGCCCCAGCTCTCACATGGATATGCCCTCCCCAGCTCACACATGGGTATGCCCCCCAGCTCATGGATATGCCCCCACAGCTCACACATGGGTATGCCCCCAGCTCATGGACCCCCCCCCCCCCGCATTATCAGCATTCGGACAGGCCCTGCAGCTGCTCACTGTGTTCATACTTACCTTCCTGAGCGACGCCGGGAAAGTTTCCGCGCGCGCTCGTTGGAAGGACCCCAGCCGTGATCACATGGTCCCACGTGGTCGCGGCTGGGGTCCTTCCAATGAGCGCACGCGCGGAGACATTCCCGGCGTCGCTCAGGAAGGTAAGTATCGCAGAGAGCTCCAGGGGCGGCTTTTCGAATGCCGATAGAGCATTCGGACAGCCGCCGCAGCCCCTCGGATGCCGGCTCAATGCCGGCTTCCGGTATCGGGAAAAATATCGGGGGGTACTGCACGAGTACCAAGTACTCCTGCAGTACCCAGTATCGGCCCCGATACGATACTAGTATCGGTATCGGTGCATCCCTAATCCTTTTAGTGCGAATATTGCTTTTATGCTCACGGATTCTAACCGTAAAGGCCCTATGGGTCTGGCCCACATACCCTAAGCCACAGGGGCACTTTAATAAGTAGATCACATAATCCGATTTGACAATCTGTTCGGGACTTGATCCAATACTCCTTGCCCGAACGGGGATGTGAATTTTTTTTTTCGTACCGAGGAATATTGAGGGATGCCCGGTGGGAGAATTGGATTTTGGATCTTACCGAAATGAACCACATCGAAACGAATCACCAAAAATGTCCTTTTTTTTGTAATCACTATTGGCTATGTATTGAGTAATACTTGTTAATATTGTGGAATATTTATACAGAGTATTGTCTTGTATAGGTTATTGTACATGTGATGTCATAATTAATATAAAAACAGGGTTAGTCACTCTTGCATAAATCTACTTTTTTGTAAAATATTTGTTAGTACGCAATAATTACAGTTGTACAAAGTAATATCTACTAGCATTATGGAAAGTTGATACAGAATATTTTCTTACATAAGTTATAGTGCATTTTGTCTTCTAATTGATATAGAGGTAAGGATAGTTATTCTCTTAAAAATCTATTCGTATGAATTGTGATGGATCAAAGGAAATACTCTGTACAAATGTATTTTTTTTTTCTGTTATGAAATAGTTAGGGCTTATGGTTCAAACAGCTGATAGACCAGCTGATGAAGCCGTGTGTCGACGGCGAAACGCGTCCTGGCTTATTTTCTTGATTTTATTTTGTTTTAAGCATTTATTACATTTTAGAAGAACTGTTGCATGTTTTGGTTTTTTTATTGGGTTTGACCTACGAAACCCATGTGCCTTCGTTCTAGAGCTGGGAATAGCTCCACCAAATGTGAGTTTTCATCTTTATCTGTTACAATACGATTGTAAGTCAGATATACACAAGATTGTATCTTCTTCTTCTCTCCTATACCTTATGGATGTAATGAGTGAACAACGTTAAGGAGTGGGTTACCTGAGAAGTTATTTGAAGATAATCAACCCAAAGGCAACGATCCACTCAGAGCCAGTGTATGGGCTCTTCGTTTGTGAGTTGAATAACCACACAAAGACATACACCTTGTACTTGTTTATACTGTATTGCACTTAGAGTTGCGATTTTTTTTGTGTTTATATCTCCACATGTAATAACATCGATGACGTCACGTGAGAAACCTACCCGAATTCCCTAGCGTCCATTTCGCGCAGACCAGATACGTATTGTTCTTAATTCATTTACTGGTTTGGGGGAAACCACTACCATCTGGTTTGCGGGGTGTTCGGAAAGGATAGTGTGGGCGCTTGCCATTTTTTCTTTATCCTTATGGTTCAAACAGCCTTTTCTTTTCATGACTAAACATGTCTTATGCTTTGTTTGCGATTTTTGTCCGATAGTGGTATATATTATTGAGTTTATGGTATGATTACATATAATTAGCATTCCTCTTTTTTTTTGCTGGGTATATCTGACTTGTTTTGTTTTTGTGTGATTCGGTGCTTTCTGAACCTATTTACGGCTATTATTCGTTATTTTCTCGCCTAGGCGCTTTGTATATCTTCCCTTTCTCTTTGGATGTCTATTGCGCATGCGCCGTTCAGGTGCATGCGCATAGCACCCTTGTCGACGCCGGAATCTCGTGATGGCTTTCTGCGTGAGTCCAGGTGTCTGACATGGCGGCCGCCGTCATTTGACACAGGTGTGTGGGCATTTCATTTCCTTGGCGATTGGTTTACATGGGGAACTTATGATATATATATGTGTGACTTTTATACTGACCTTTATCCCTTGACAAAGACTGCGGTCGAAACGTTGGGATCCCTGGCTCTGCTCTCTATTGGCTGTTTTTTTCCTAAAGTGCCTGGTAACTTTTCTATATTTGTTACATGTTGGTTCTATGCTTGGATTATTGACTCATTCTTTGTGATCTTGTAGTATTTGGTTATACATTTATATGTCATATTTTATTGGATACCAATAAATTGTAATTTTTTCTACTGGAGTGCATTCTATTCTCTTTTCTGAGTGTTACCATGCCCCGCCCACGCTACCACACTTGTTTCAATGGCTGCAGACCAGAATGCGTTGATGCAGGAGTAACTGGCGTAACACTGGTGAACTGCGGGATTGCGCAGCCAAACTGCCGTTGCCTTCCATCTGCAAACAGGCTTCCTCCAATCACGAGCCTTCTTTAACGGACGTCATAGACATCTGATGCCGAACAAACCATTGTAACTCTGAAAGCATCCTGTTTGAGACAGTAGCGTGTTGGCATTGTGCAGTTGTGACGGTTAATGTCTGAACAACCCTTGTTTTTTTGACCACTCTTCCATGAAAATGGCAGAAAATAAAAAAAGTCTTACTCTGCAAAATGCAATAGAGGCTAAAGAAAGTGATATGCCCAAAGTTGAGTGCGACGCATAATATCCTAGTACCGTATGTACCGGTATCTTAAAAATATTACCTATTTGAATACTTTGGGGGGAAAAAAATGTTTAAATGTGTTTGGTTTTATGTGTAAAATATATTTGATTTCTTAATGTTGGGTTAGAAAAGTAGGAGTCGTCTTATACACAGAATAATGCGGTACCTTTTTTATGTCTTCCTCCAAATCTCTCTTCACACTTCATAATTTCCCTTTATTTTTTCTGTCTCTCTGCAGTTTGATTTTGGCATTCCGTCCATGACAAAGTGTTGCAATCAGCATGATCGCTGCTACGACACATGCGGGAACATGAAGAATGAATGTGACGAGCAGTTTCAGAGCTGCCTCTCCAAGATCTGCCGAGATGTACAGAAAACCCTGGGCATTTCAGAGAGCGTTCAAGGTGAGCATATGGTGTCCCTGTTCATTGGTAGTTTAGTACCTGGATATTTGTTTGCAAGTTCTCGCAAGGTCTCCCTGGGCTGCTAGTTTTCATACATGATATATTCAAGAAAATTTTACTGAAGACTTTTTAAACTACTAAAAATATTGGGTGCGTTCACTTATTGGGATATTTTTGGTGTTCGTTTGTTTCCTAAAAAATATCCTATCGAGAAGAAATCCATCCTCCTTGCACTCAAACTCCAGGCGTGCACAGGTTTTTTTAGTTCACTTTGAATAGCCATTTTAATTGTAAGCTCACTTGCCAATGTCAATATGAGCCTCATCTTTACAGTGTATGCTTTAGCTGGGATTGTTTTGGAGCTCAAATAGAAAACCACATGAGTCAGAAACAATTGCGTTCATTTACAAATCAGCCAAAAAATCCTTCATATGGTTTGTGTGGGAGAAACACTGAGAGGCGATAGCAACAAACATGTAGACCTTTGCCAACCCTGCCATTTAAGATAACAGCCGGAGCATTAACCTGTCCATCCTGCAAGCTTTGCTTGTGACTTGGAACAAAGTCGCTCCCTACTGTACATTAATGGCTGCTCTACTGTTAACAGCAGTAGTTGGTAACTGCTCACCTTTGGAACAGTCAACTATTCCAATGACCTTCAGAGCCTGAAGATAAATGATTTCTCCAAAGCAAAATCACTTGACATTTAAAACTAAACCTATAGTTCTCCATGGCCCTGGTTCAATCGCCACATATGTGACCTAATGCAGAGTTGCACTTGGCTCCGTGGAGACTCATGGGCTCCTGGAGCTGGTACCGGTGGTGTTGTTTTTAACGGCTACTAATACAGCAGCTCTGTCAGAACACAATTTGTAACTGGGAGCTGCTAAATATTTTCCCTTTAGTGACTCCCAGGTTTGTGGGTTTTTTGGCAAAATTCTCCATGGAAAAGGTAATGTGGACAATGCTGCCAACTGTAGGTTTCAGGTTGAGCTCTTACTTGCGTGTACCTCCTTAATTTGGCTATTGGGTATTATTACACAAGGTATGATATTTGTGAAACCTGTACAAATAACCTTACAACCCTCCTAAGAACACAACTGGTGGCACTCTCTTCACTGTTCAGATAATGTTTCTATGCTACTGTCAGCTTTACTGTAATGTTTCTAAAAAAAAATTTCCCCCTTTTGTCCATTTCAGCTTGTGAATCCACCGTGTCTGTCCTTTTTGAAACAGTTATACATTTAGGCTGTAAACCATACCTGGAGAGCCAGAGATCTGCCTGTATATGCCAGTATGAAGAGAAAATCGACTTATGAAGGAAAAAACCTTTAGGACTTTACAGCCATCATCTCCACCACCTGGCCAGTTCAACACTGTCGATTCATGATACTCAGATATTTAATATTTTTGTTTGTTCTGAAATGCAATCGAGGAAATATATACATATTTTGAAATTATTCTTAGTTTTGTGGGGTAATTTTTCACAGTGTATGGCATTCTAGGAAGGAGGTCTCATAATGCTATACTATACTGAAACGGTGATGGCTATGGGCATCATGAGACTTTCAAATATTCTGGAGGGCCACTGCTAACCTTTCTCTGTTATAGAGCTTGTAACCCACACCCATTCCATGTTTTCCTTGGTGTCACTTTTACTTCTATATTTTCTGGTTTTTCTTTTGCCAATAGGAGGAGGACACTGCGAACAAATACTTCCCAGTGTCCTTTCACCGGCCCTTCGAGGAGAAAATAAAAAAATCTTACACAAGGCTCTTCCTAGTCTCGATGGACTTGGTACCAGTGGTGGTGCAGGTATCAGCAGCTTGAAGATCTAGTTGATATGGCTTCCCCTCCAACCTCCTGACTGCTGTTTCCCTTCCATCATGAAAGTTTTCAGCAGCTGCTGGAAGCTGCCTGTCGATTGGGAATTCAGGACCTAAATTACTGTCTGATGTCCTGGATTGTTTGGAGATGGAAGAAGTTTAGGAAAAAAGTTGTGGTTAGTTAATGCTATTATTTTATATATAATTTTTTTTGTTTCTCCTAATGTTTTTTACTGGTCTTTTCTAAATTGCTGTAAAAAAAAATATATATTTTTATATATATTACTGTAACACTGAAATCACTTGGTGAATAAGGCTTGGATGTCCACTGGATCTGTAGTCGCGCGACCGACTTGGTTGTCAGACTAGGAGCGATATCTGTCTCGCGACTTGGTCTGACGCGTGTCGTTCACTGCATCAGAGTAGTGACCAGTGACTATGGACCCAAAAAACTGTTTATTTAATTTTTATTTTTTTCTGAGACCATTGCATTCTGCCTTTGGAAACACTGCAGTCCTTTTGTTTGGATATGGAGGAGCTGGATGCGCAAGTTTGGTGTGGGTGTTTTTTAATCCCTTTGCGCAGCTGAAAAAGGACCTAAAATTCATTCACTCTGTACCCTATCCATACATGGCAAATTGTCCCCATCTCCCATACACAAAATATACATTTAAATATAAAAAAAAAATCAAAATAAAATAGCGTTTTTAACTCCCCTAATCAACTTCTCAGCATCCATCTCCTTCCCTGGCTGTCTGAGTTGCTTGTGTGATATATATATCCAAAATCTTTGGTCTGATTGCTAGTCTGCAGCAGACTTCAAAAGTCGCTGGAAGTCGCAAGTCTGACGCAATGGACAACGCTACATTCACAATAGTATTGTTGGATTGGTCTGGTTACTTGGACGACTTTCTGCGATGTCTTTGTCGTACGAATACGGATCCAGTGGACATCCAGCCTAGGACTTCTTCACAAACTTGTAGCGTGCCTTTTTCTGTAGTAAAATATTTATTTTCCTGTAAATAAAATACTTTGTTCCTGCCTTTTCTATGACTTGCTGGAATATATGCTGAATATAGTGCAACTAGCTCCACTGCTGAGCCATTTAACTCTTGTATGCAGAGCTCATTTTCACCATTTGTTTGCTTAACACCTTTTAACCTCTATTTGAAGACCTGTTTTATTGACAAACTTGTATGTTGAATGTGCTGAAAACAACAATATATATCTTTGTTTATATCAAAAAATAAGCTGCGTACAATCGGCACAAATAAAAAAATCCACTGTCTTTGGTTAGTGCTACGTTTGTGCTGTTTTGTGCCGCAAAAATTGAGATATTATTAGCAATTGTTTTTTTACAGACAGTAAGACTGAAATAAGTGTCACGAAACCAGGCTTGCCTCAGGATGGAAAACAAGTTCCAATACACCACAGCCTGCTCAGTTCTTTTAACCGATCAGCTGAGTGCTGGTGGAGAGTGTTAAAATCCAGCCCTCCTACCCCCTCACAGAGATTTAAAACTCTGCAATCACATTATTACCAAAAGAAAACACTGTCCAAATTCCTATTTATCCTGCTACTTTCCCTGGCAAACGATGTGGAAACGAACCCTGGTCGTATAGCTGACACAACCTTTAGTCTCCCCACTAAAAAAAGCCTCTCATTTGTGCACTGTAACATCTGCAGTTTACTCCCTAAACTGGATGAACTTCAGGCTTGGTGTTGCTATTACAAACCCAAAATCATTGTGCTCACAGAATCCTGGTTAACCCCAAAAGTACAAGACTCTGCCATATCAATACAGGGGTATTCATGATATAGAAAGGACAGCAAATAGAGGAGGAATTGTTATTTGTGTCGAGTCCATAAAGTTCACCCCCTTACAGAATCCTAGCTCCCCTGCCACCTTTGATTTCCTCTCTGGTTTAATTGAGATCCCATTCAGTAAATCTATCGCCCACCGAGCTCCCCAGTGCACTCCCTCTCTGACATAACTCAAATCCTTAATAACCTACTTGCACAAAACCAAAAAAGTGAACTGCTGGTCCTCGGCGATTTTAATACAGATTGGCTAAATCCTAAAAACAATAAACACTGCTCGCTGTTTAACACTTTGCAGCTAACTCCATTAATCTCCTCCCCCACTCGCATTAATATGAAAAGCCCTAACCATACCTTGCTGGACTGAATTCTCTCCTCATATCCTGATAGCAAGAATGCCTGCCTCCTGTATTCTAATAGCTTTAGTGACCACTGTCTTGTGTACTGCGTGCGTAAAATAAAGGCCACAAAATCTCCCGCAAAGGTAATAACCACCAGGTCTTTCAAGAAATTTATTCTTGAATCCTTACGAAGTGATCTCAAACAGCTCCCATGGTACAGAATAAACCTAATCCCAGACCTAGATTGTGCAATTGCATACTTTCAGTTCGAGCTCCTGCAAGTCTGGAATTCCCATGCCGCGCTGCGTAAAGTGCGAGTAAGCAGGACCCATCTCCCCTGGGTTACAGCTGATCTTACACTAATGTACCAGCTTAGAGATTCACTGTGGTCAAATTTCAAGATTACTGGTTCCATGAATGATCACTATGAATACCGAAAATGCCGGAATGCATGCACAAAACAAACTAAAATGGCGAAAGCCCATTACTTCAATGAAAATCTAGACAATAACATGTCAAACCCTAGAAACCTTTGGAAAACCATAAGTAACATACAAGCACCCCCCGTTCACTCCCAGCCGGCTGATGTCAAAGTAAACAACCAAACCCTGCAACACCCTCTAGATGTAGCAAATGCCTTTAATGATTATTTTGTTGGATGTGCCACCACCCTGATTGCTAAGCTAGGAAATGACATGCAATCAGAAAGGCCGCACGCAGGTCAGGCCCCTCCAACTGTGCAAAGACCCTGTATCAGACAGGAATTCAGTTTTAGACCAGTGCCTGTCAGTGTCGTTACTAAACTTCTCCGTAACCAAAAAATGAAATACCAGTCTGGACCTGATCAAATACCAGCAATGCTCCTGAAAATCAGTGCACCGGCAATTTCAAATCCTGTTGCAACACTAATCAATGAATCACTTGCGACTGGATACATACCCAAACTCTGGAAGACTGCGAGAGTGGTACCTATCCATAAAAATGGTGACAGTACTTTGGTATCCAACAACCGTCCGATATCATTGTTCCCTGTAATGTCAAAAATTTTGGAAAAATGTGTCTACACACAATTGCGTGATTATTATCAATATTGGAACTACTTAACCACGGATCAATCCGGCTTTCGTCCAAATCACTCAACTACAACTGCCCTTGTAAAGGTCTGCAATGATATCCAACTGGAGCAATCTTCCTTGATTTTGCCAAAGCCTTTGACACAGTAGACCATGGCATCTTGTTAAAAAAAAAACTAAAGACGCTGGTATTGGTGATCGCACGCTAACCTGGTTTCAATCATATGTATCCGACCAATGGCAATGTGTGTCCATTTCTGGCAGCTCCTCCCTCGCAGTCACTTGCCGTGTACCCCAAGGTTCAATACTCGGCCCCCTGCTATTTACAATATTCATAAATGATCTGCCTAACATCTGCAAAGCCTCAACTGTACACATGTACGCAGACGACACCGTAATCTATACCAGCAAACCAAATCTCCCACAACTGGAGGTCGTGCTGCAAGAACAATTCACAGAGGTAGAAAAGTGGATCAAACACAACAAACTTTTAAATACTGACAAAACGGTAACGATGCTCTTTGGAACAGCACCTAAACTACATAAATTGCAAAATCCCCATCTATGTGTGGGGACAAAATCAAACGGCACGCTGACCAGTCACTTCTCTCAAATATCTAGATATGTGGTTAGACCCAAATCTATCCTTTAGCCCCCACATCGAAAAACTCTCATCTAAAATTTACCCCAAACTAGGTGCCCTGTACAGAAACAAATCCTGCCTGAACCCCACAGTAAGAAAGCAAATTGTACAACAAATACATATGCCAGCTATTGATTACGGAGATGTAGTGTATGCAGCAGCCCCGCAAACACACCTTCAGAAACTTACCACATTGTAGCGCAAAGCGGCAGCATTAGTTATACAATGTAACTACATGACCCACCATTGTGACATGTTAAAAGAGCTAAACTGGCCGTCGCTGGAGTCTAAACGCACCCTTCACCTTTCCAACCTGGTGTTTAAGAGCTTTTCTGGGAAGCTGCCACCCTATCTGAATAGACTGCTTCCTCCAGCAGTTCCCTCATCCTATAACCTCCGATCCAGGACCAGCACCTTACTTGCAATACCGCAATACAAAAAGACCGTGGCTCGGTCCTCATTTTCCTACAGAGCACCGCAGTTATGGAATAACCTCCCAGACACCATCAAATCTTCCCCCAGTCTAAAGTCACTCCAGCTCCCGATTAACATACCTCAATATGGAATGCAGCTGTAAACATGTAACCTAATGACTATTTCCTACATATTTATTTTCTGTTAATCTGTATATTTGAGGGGGGGGTTTAATATCCTGCATTGTGTTACTTTGTATTTCTGTAACAACTGTAACATTTTAATGTTCTTGAACCCAGGACGTACTTGAAAACGAGAGAAATCTCAATGTATCATTCCTGTTAAAATCCTTTATAAATAAAATAAATAGTGCTAGATTTGTGCCGTTGAACTCTCCGTTCTATCTTGTTTTGTTTTTGAGTTATTAACCATTTAATAAAGGTCACGCAGCCCCCCTACAACACCCAAAAGTAACGAATCCGGGCCTGTTGATTTGTGCCGGTTTGGTTTCCGAGATCTTGCGCATTCTATTTGATGAAACCCCGCCCACTTTGCACCCACATTATTAATTTTTTTTAAAAAAACATACCATTTGTTTGTGCTCATTTGTGCCGCAGAAATTAATCCTCATTGATATCACGGTCATGCTGACACTCCCTTCTTTACTCAGTGACGCGTTAAGGTTTTTCACGCATTCAAGGATTTTTTTTAGAGCACTGGTATTGCAAATTTAAATGCATTTGCCGGTAGTGTTAGTATTTTTTTCTGTTAAGGCCAGGGTCAGGTAAGCACACTACGTGCGCGCGTACTGACATGCCGCCTGTCGCAGCGTTGTGAAGTTTTGACGGGGCTGGCCACACGCTGTAGCGTGCACGAATTGCGTGCGCTACAACGTACGTGCTGAAACCCTCTCTGTCTAAACACTGCTAGTTGATACTGGCAGCAGCACAGCGAGGCACTGCTTGTATCCGCTCCTAGAATCCATAGGACTCGATGGAGCCTTGCGAGCTCGTTCTCGCAACATCATGCAGTGAGAGGATGAATCTCGGAGGGAGACTTGGAACTATTTGTTCCTGGTCTCACTCTGCTCGTGGTGACAAGAAACGGCGGATTGCGCCGCCCCTTTCACCATGGGATGAGAGGTGAGTATGAGATTTAATGGGGGGAAAGGGTGAGCATGTTAAGTGATTTTGCATTTGCAAAAATCACATAACATCAGTTTTGAGGAGATGTTATTTCACAGTGAAATGACGTCTCCCAGGTGGAAGTGCAGGCTACTTTGGAATAGCCTGCGCTTCCATGCGGAGGTGAAAATTAATGTCTGCTGTAATAGGTATAGAAGAAGTTCATTTACAGTAATTTCGTGCAAGGAAACACTACATTCGAGCCGCAATCTCCGCTTCCGTCTCGAATGGAATGGTGTTTCCTGTGGATAAGCTAACTACAGGAGACATTACACATACGGTAGACTCTGCCCTTTCAAGCGATGCCTGTCTTTAACTTTTACCTCCTCCCAATCGGGAGGGAGAGGGATCCGAAAGGATCACCCCCCCCCCCTCCTTTTCAGGTGATTTTCTGGCTTTGTCGGGTGGCCGCCTGAAAATGATGTCATCGCGTCGGGAAGGACTCAAAAGCAGGTTCTGACTTTAAGGAAGTCACGCCGCGGGACCACGGAGGAGATGGGTGAGTATAAGGGAGCTCCCGGTAAGCAGAAGACGTGTGGTGTATGTCCTCCGCATACAGTGGGAGACTCCTATGACGTTTCCCACACGTCTTCAGCAGGGAAGGGGTTAAGTCTGTGTTTCCCAAACCTGTCCTCAGGACCCACTGACAGACCAGGTTTGCCAGATATCTGATGCAAAGCACAGTGATATGATTCAATGATTGCAGGGTTCTACAAAATCTGGCCTGGTTGAGGGTCCCGACAGGTTTGGGAAACACTGCTTTAGTTGGTAGCCCTAAAACCTATGGGTCGTCAGAGATATGAATATGTTTATAACATGCAATTCTTACACTTGACGCAATGTATACACACCAAAGAACGTGCTGCTTGTTCCTTGTAAACCCCTCTATAACACTCACCCACAAATGTATTTAAAGAAAAGAAACTTCTATATAGGAATAGCGCACATGCGGTGCTCAACAGTGTACACCAGAAGGAAAAACCAAAGAGGTATTTAAAATGGCCTATATATATAGCTATCTACAACAGTTGTGATGGAGGACAAAAAGTGAGATAAAAAGCCTCCACACTATAATAAGTGTGTTTATTATTGCAGAAGTCACTTGCACATCACGGCAATTCGATGAATTGCATCCCAGAGCTCCTGTACCACGTTCCCCATATGCAGCAAGGAATTCTGGGTAGGATATGCAAATGATGCTTGGGACCCGTAGGGCAAGTTAGTATCTACAACAGTTGTGGTGGAGGACAAAAAGTGAGACAGATGTCATTTGCATATCCTACCCAGAATTCCTTGCTGCATATGGGGAATGTGGCACAGGAGCTCTGGGATGCAATTCATCGAATTGCTGTGATGTGCAAGTGGCTTCTGCAATAATAAACACAATATATATATATAAACAAATGCCAATAACCTTCCAGATGTACGTCTCGTCTTTGTCCCGTTCTTGATATACATAAAAGACAAAAGGTAAAAAAAGATCAAAAATAGCGTGATACAATCAGAAAAAGGG
Organism: Leptobrachium leishanense; assembly: GCA_009667805.1. Classification (NCBI taxonomy): domain Eukaryota; kingdom Metazoa; phylum Chordata; class Amphibia; order Anura; family Megophryidae; genus Leptobrachium; species Leptobrachium leishanense. The sequence continues at coordinate 24,455 of RXON01003847.1, forward strand.
GAGGGGTTATTTTCCCAATACCCAAGAAGTGATCACACTCACATTTCTTGGAGCCTTAGATAGATATTAGGCTCATTTTTCTTGCAGTTCGCTGATTAATAAGGGTCAGCTTCTCCCCTCCTTGGTCTCCAAAATGAGATGATCTCAAAGGAAGGAGAAAAATAGACACAAATAGTGCTCACTGTGCTTATAATACAAATAGTGAACAGTAATAGAGCAAACTCACGTGGAATAGAGCCTGTGAGAGCACTGGCTCGGTATCAGCACGCAGGGCCGCCATCAGGGCATTACAGCCCATGCTATGGTAAGGGGCCCAGGGACTGGGGGGACCCGCCGGCGGCAGCAATCTTTACTTTAGGCCGCAGGCCTCAGAGGAGGTACTGCCGCCTACCTGGGCCCGGACAAGCAGAGACTTCCAAAACGGCGGGAGGCGGCAGACGGGCCCCCTCTGATGATGTCAGAGGGGGCGCACCAAATGTCTGCAGCAGGCAGCGTCATGCCCCGATCCTGGCCCTGCCTTCCTCCCGAGTCGCGCCGCCGCACGTGTACTCTGCGGCGCTGGAGGAAGTGGTCTTATAACGTCACTTCCTCCCGGCGCTGCAAGATGCACGTGGAGCGGCGGAGGAAAGAGAGGAGAACCACCGGCTCGAGTCCCATCCAGGCCAGGTAATACTGGGAAGGGGGGGGTTTAAAACAGAGGGGGGTGAAATTAAAAGAGAGGAGGGGGTGAATTTAAACAAGGGGGCTATGAATTTAAAACAAGGGGGTGAATTTTTAACTAGAAGGGGGAGGGGGAAATTAAATCAGAAGGGGGGTGAATTTAAACCAGAAGGGGAAGGTTAAATTAAAACGGGGTGAATTTTTAACCAGAAGGGGGGTAAATTTAAAACAGAAGGGGGGTTAAATTAAAACAGGCGGTGAATTTAAAACAGAAGGGTGAATTTTTAACCAGAAGGGGGGGGTGAATTTTTAACCAGAAGGGGGGTGAATTTAAAACAGAAGGGGGTGAATTTTTAAACAGAAGGTGGGTGAATTTTTAAACAGAAGGGGGGTGAAATTAAACCAGAATGAGAGGAGATTCATTTAAAATGAGGGGGGGTGGTGAAATTAAACCATAAGGAGAGGAGATGAATTTAAAATGGAGGGGGGAGATTAATTTAAAATGGGGGGGAATTAAAACAGGAGGGGGGATGAATTTAAAATGGAGGGGGGTTCAAAGAGAAGAGGGGGTGAAACTAAAGGAGAGGAGGGGGGGAATGAAATGAACATGAGAACTAAGAGTGGGGTCACAGGAGCCACAGCAATATTTTAGTTTAACGGTAAAGGCAGTGAGTGAACGTACACAGAATTCCTGTGTATGTTCATACTCCCTGCCTTTATCATTAGAGGTCTATTGCTGTGGATCCTGTGTACGTTCATACTCCCTGCCTTTACAGTGAGAGTTCTGTTGCGTTGGTGCTCTGTGATGCTTAACCAGTGGAATTATCTAATTATACTTTTATGCTACATTGTTTGCACTAATACACATTTTATGTGATTTTTAAAGGTATTGGGAGCAACACTCTGTAATACGATCTTGATTCATATTATTTTTTAATCACAATTTCATTCTGTCTTAAATTATTTGAACCAGATTGGTACTTTTTTATGTCAAATGTACTGTTGTGCGAGCAATATGTGTGATTTCAAGATATTGGGACTACCACTCTGTAATGTGATCACGATTCACACTAAATATTGTATTTATTATGGGAAGACGGGATCATGGGGGGGCCCATTGTGAGGGTCAGTAAGGGGACCCAAAATTTCTGATGGCTGGCCTGTCAGCGCGTCCTAAACAACACTCCAGATTGAACACCACCCAGGTTAGGTTATAATCTCCCCTCGATGCGTCCGTGTCTCAATTTCCATTGAGTTTCCCCAGATATCCGCTCCTTGCTTGAGAAGCAAACAGAAAGAGACTTCTACTGGCAGTAAAACAATTTATTAAAACAATAAAAATAAAATTAACATGCTGAGTAAACCGAGACATGTTTTGCTACAAAAATAGCTTCCTCAGTCGGATAAAGGGTCTCCTGTCCTTTGTTGTCCTTTTGAAGCCCCTCCATACGCGGACATCCGTTAACTCCGCCGTCCACCTGGAACGCAGTCTGGTCCTGAGACGCAAACATTTCTGCCTTCCGAATTGGGATATTTCCTATCTGGCTCGTGTCTAACTTCCGGGTGACGTTGTACGTGGTTCATCGCGTCCAGTTCCGGATATGGCCCGCGCGTTAAACGTCCTTTGTTTGGGGCCTCTCCAAAGCAACACGCACCCCCCCCAGCATAAACTGAAAAAACATGTATAAAAAAGGCATTAGATGAATATGTTTATCCACACATACAGGGTGGGCACCACTAACCCAGAATTCCGAAATCCAAAAGGTTCTGAAATTCAGAATTTCCTAAGCTTTCCCAATTTCAGACTTACCTCCCTGATGCGCCTCCGAGCGCTGCAGCACAGGGCGGAACATGCTGGGAGACTCTTTGCAGCTCCAGCGTGTGACATGCAGCACAGAGACCTGCCAGATCTGTACAGCATGTCCCTCGTAAAATGCTGCAGGTGGAAGTGGATCGCAGCTCCCCTGCCACCTTCCCTTTTACCCTCCGACATCAGATCCTGAAATTTGGAAGAATCCTATATGCAGAATCTCAAGCATTCCGTATAAGGGGTGCTCAATCTGTGCTGGTTACATGAGGATCTTGCTAACAGAGCCAATTACCCCCAAGGCTTGTCTAGTGATCGATAGGACTTTCTGTTTGCAAGTGAAATTGGCTTTTACTAAGCAATGTCTAAACAAGCCAGAACAAAACAACTATATCAGAATTTCAGAAGAATAATAACGGAAGGTGGGAGGGTAATGAATAGGGATGAGCTGTTCGGTTCGATATGTTCGGAGTTCGCATCGAACATCGGCCGTTCGACAGTTCACTATCTTCGAACATTTCCGCGTGTTCGGTTCGAGTTCGAAAAAAAAAATTTGAAAAAAGTATAAAAAATGCTTAAAAAATCTAGAAATAAAGAGACTCTTTAGTGCAGAATATTATAAGCAACGGTTTATTAGATATTGAATTAAAACGGGAATACTTTTAACATTGAAGCCTATGGGATAAAACATACTTGTTACTAAAACATCAGGCAGACACGGCCCTCTAATCAGGCACTGTAGAGGGCAGGCTGCAGGGGCCTCCCAAGGATCCCCTTGAGGAGCATTGAGGAGCATGCGGCCGCCAGATGACAGAGCTGCGACTGTGCGGGCTAGCCGCCCGGGTGCATGTGGCAGAGACAGGCAGCGCAGGGAGGGAGCCACTGCACCTGCGGCCACGGCAGACCCCCCCAGCCCCCACAACCAGGATCCAGGGAGCCCCCACTGACCACCAGGCTAAGGTAAGGCGACACATTTCTAAAAAAATAAAATCCGAGGACATTTTTAAATGTCCCCGGGAACATAAAATAAAACCTTTTTTTTTTCTTTCTCTACCTGGCTGAATGTATTTAATTATATATTAGATACATTCAGCCAGGTAGAGGGGGGTGGCATGTGGGCTGCGCGGGGTCTCAGGCAGTGGTTTGTTTTTTTCTGTGTATATTTTTAGCAAATTTATAGGGGAAGGTAAGGGCAGGTATGATATATATATATATATAAGATATATATCTATATTCTCATAAATATATATATCCAGACTTGTATTACACACACATTTTGGCAACTAATTGCCCCCCCCCCCATTTGGCTGATCCCTCCAGAAGAAATGTTGAACCCGATAGAGCAGAGAATAATATATATATTCTCTGCTCTGTCGAGTTGAACATTTCTTCTGGAGGGATCAGTCAAATGGGGGGGCGCATTTAGTTGAGATTGTCCACATGCCACCCCCATGTGCGTATATACATGGTCTGAGGTCTGTGGGTGGGTGTATATATATATCTGCGTGTTGATATATACGTATATATTAGACATGTGCATTCGTTTTAGTACTAAAACGATTTAGTCCGAATTTTGGGATAATTTAGTTTTCAAGAGAAACGAAACTGCTCAGTACAAAAAACGAAAGAAACTAAAGTAAAATGCATTACATTTTAGTTTCAGTCTTTTTTGTGATATTACATTGATGAGTGAAGGAGACCAGCAATGAAGAGCGCAACATCGCAACATCCGAAGTTCTGCACCCTCCACATGCCAATGCAGTAGGATGTTCTATACAGAGAGGGGCATTAATTAATACAGGAGGATGTTCTATACATTATACAGAGAGGGGTATTAATGCAGGAGGATGTTATACACATTATACAGAGAAAGGTATAAATTGAGGAGGATGTTCTATACAGAGAGGGACATTAATTAATTCAGAAGGATGTTGTATATATTATACAGAGAGGGCTATTAATTAATGCAGTTGGATGTTGTATACATTATACAGAGAGGGGTATTAATTAATGCAGGAGGATGTTCTAAACATTATACAGAGAGGAGCCTTTTTTTTTAGCCCTTTAAATCCAGTGGCTGTGAGTGCTGAGATCGGCTGCTTGTTACATTATCTTTCAGTACAATGTATCAGGCTCAGCTGTTACAGTAACTGACTGTAACAGCGCTCAGAGTTTCAGTAAAACAAGGAAATAATATTGTTCTAACCTCGTATATATAAAAATATTATTTACTAGTTTTACTGAAACTCTGAGCGCTGTGATGAGCAGCAGTCAGTTACTGTAACAGCTTTGCCTGACACGGGGCAGTATTACAATGTTGGTGCTAACTTAACCAGAGCTGTTGTAAACTGAAAACCTCCATAGGCTATAATGGCTCTGGGAGTTTACAACAGCTCTGGTTCCGTTAGCACCAGCTATGTAATATGGCCCACATTGTGCTGAGAGTGAGAGATACTGTAACAAGCAGCGATCTCAGCCCTCTGAGGAGCCACTACAATAGTAATTGTATCCACTGGTTTTCGGATGAATGAAATTAGTTTTCATACTAAAGAACTGAAAACGAATTTCTTTAGCAACTAAATAAATTGCATTTTAGGACTAATCCATTAGTTCAAAACGAAATTTTGTGCTGTGCACATGTCTAGTATATATAGGTCTGCGTGTTGATATATACGTATATGTCTGTGGTATCCAGGGCCGGTACAAGCATTTTTGTTTACTCAGGCGAAGTTGTGTTTTGGTGCCCCCCTCCACCCAATCCGTGCCATGCCAATCGGGAGTGTTTGGTGTCCTCATGCATTGCCAATCTATGCTGTGCCTGGTGCCCGTCCTGTGCCACAGGGCCAATCTACAGAGTGTGTGGTCCCCTCCTTTGGCAATGTGGCATAGGAGGGGCACCAGGCACTGCACAAATTTGCAATGTGGCCTGGTGGTGCCCCCTGGTCTTGCTGGGTCAATATACCCACATATTTCAAACTGCCTGCCACTCCCAGTGTTTCCCTGTGATCCTGCTACCTACCACTCTCACTCTTGCTGTGGTCCACTGTCTGAGTCCAGGTCTCCAGAAGCAGACTGGCAGCAGGGTCCTCGTCCTCTAATTCAATTCACTCCCCCTTAATTCATTTTTCCCCTTTAATTACTTTCACCCCCTCCCCCCTTAAATTAATTTCATATAGCGTATGACAGAGCTCCACCGCAATAAACCTCACAGTAATGTACCGATATCAGTTTACTCAAACCCCCCAGCAGAACATTACACACACACACACCCAGCAGAACATTACACACACCTCAGCAGCACATTACACACACACCCCAGCAGAACATCACACACACACACCTCCAGCAGAACATTACACACACACCTCCAGTCCCCAGCAGAACATTACCCCCCCCAGCAGAACATTACCCCTCCCAGCAAAACATTACACCCCCAGCAGAACATTACACCCCCCCGAGCAGAACATTACACCACCCGAGCAGAACATTACACCCCCCCCCGAGCAGAACATTACACACACACACACACACACCCTCCTCTCCCTCATTTTATTCAAACCTTTTAACCCCTTCCCGACCGCGGACGTACCATGTACGTCATTGCAGCGGGTCTCTCTTAGACCCGCTGACGTACATGGTACGTCCTGCCGTTTTTGAGCTGCTGGAAGCGATCGGATCGCTTCCAGCAGCTCAAACGCCATTGCAGGATGCCTGGGAGTCCAGGCATCCGTGCAATGGCCGTTAGAAGTGCGGGGCACCATGTGATCGCTCCCGGGAGCGATCTACATCCGGTTGCACCGGAGAGGTGCCCGGCACTTCTACAGAGCGCTGGAAGCGATCGGATCGCTTCCAGCTGCTCTGAGCATATTACAAGGATGCCTCGACATCGAGGCATCCTTGTAATATACTTACCTGCCGCCGGTCCGTCCGTGATCGCTCCCCCCGAGCGATCACTTCCGGTAGCGGCAGGAAGTACTGAGTGCCACGAGGTATCGTGGCACTCAGTACAAAATCGATCACTTCAGTGATCAGGTGCTCTGCTGGGTGCCTCGAGGGATCAAGGCACCCAGCAGAGTAAAAAAAAGTAAAAAAAAAGTGAAAAAAAAGTTAAAAAAAAGTGTAAAAAAAAAGTAAAAAAAAGTGTGTAAAAAAAGTGTAAAAAAAGAAAAATAAATAAAATAAACTGACAGTTAGGGGTTAGGGTTAGGGTTAGGGTTAGGGTTAGGGTTAGGGTTGGTTAGGGTTAGGGGTAGGTTAGGGTTAGGGTTAGGGTTAGGGTTAGGGTAGGGTTAGGGGTAGGGTTAGGTTAGGGTAGGGGTAGGGTTAGGGTAGGGTTAGGGGTAGGGATAGGGTTAGGGTTAGGGTTCTAAGGGCAGGGTCAGGGGTAGGGTTAGGGTTAGGGGTAGGGTTAGGGTAGGGGTAGGGGTAGGGTTGGGGTAGGGTTAGGGTTAGGGTAGGGTTAGGGGTAGGGGTAGGGGTAGGGTAGGGTTAGGGTAGGGGTAGGGTTAGGGGTAGGGTTAGGGTTAGGGTTAGGGGTAGGGTTAGGGGTAGGGGTAGGGTTAGGTTAGGGGTAGGGTAGGGTTGGGTAGGGTTAGGGGTAGGGATAGGGTTAGGGTTAGGTTAGGGTTCTAAGGGCAGGGTCAGGGGTAGGGTTAGGGTTCTAAGGGCAGGGTCATCTTTGGCTGAGTGGGATGTTCCTAGCCTGCCTCATCAGAGAGGCAGGCTAGCAACATCCAATCAGAAGTTAGAAAAAATCAAAATAAATTTCTAATTTGTCAGGTCAGGCCAATATTTTGTAAATATTGGCTCTGACCTCTGTGATTCTCCCTCCCTCTCCTCACTTGTGTTTTGGTGAGCGAGAGAGAGAGATCAGATTTGACAGGTTAGAGATTTTAGTGAGAGATTTAGTGAGATTAGAAAAATTGAGGCAGATTTAGAGAGATTTTAGGGAGATTTAGAAGAATTGAGGCAGGTTTAGAGGGATTTAGAGAGATATACAGGGTTATCCAAAGAGATTCGAATTGCTTGAGAAAGGTAACCGAACGCTGAAAATCAGGGTTCGGTTACCTTCCTGACCATTCGGCTATCCAGAGAGCAGGCAATTCGCCAAATCCTGTCGAATTGCCTGAACATACGGTGCCTGTTCGGTCCCTGTTCGAGGGCAGAGAAATCCCCATAGAGAAGCAATGCTTCGGCTATTCAGAGAACACAAACCAGCAGTGAAAGGTCCCCTAATGTCCTGCCATTCGGTGGTTTAATTCGGCAAATTTATTCAGGAGAATCCCATAGACTTCAATGTTAAAAATATTCCCGTTTTAATTCAGTATCTAATAAACCGTTCATTATAAAATTCTGCAGCAAAAAGTCTCTTTATTTATAGATTTTTTAGGATACTTTAAGCATTTTTCTGAATTTTTAAAAAAAAATTAAAAGTCCGATTTTTTTTTTTTTTTTTTTCAGTTTGCTTATTTTTTTTGTAACAGCCCTCTTTATTATCATTCCCTGGACCTCCTGTGAAAATTTCAGACATTTTCGCTCAGTAGTTTCTTTGCAAACAGCATTTCTTTTTCCCAGATTCATACAAATGGTTTTTCTAATTTATTCACTGCCTCCTCTACGTCACAGTTGCTTCGGCTCTGTGTGATTCGGCTCCTGTTCGGCTCATGTTCGGCTCCTCTTCGAAGGTTAATCCAGATGTTTTTGCTTGTTTTCATAGTGCATTCGGTTAGTTTTCGTCAGGTTTTCGGCAGCTTTTCCCTGCAATTCGGGGACTCTGGTGTTTGCTGAATACACCGCAGGGTCACCGAAATGCAATCGGCAAAAGGAACCGAATTGAAGAGAACGAAAAGTCACCGAACGTGCGGTGACTTTTCGAATCTCTTTGGATAACCCTGTTAGGTGTTTATTTGTATTTTCTTGTGAAACCCAACGGTTCTTCTAAGAACCAACAATCCGCTTATATATATATAATAATTATAAATTTTATAATCTATATATAATAATGTCTGAGAGGGTGTACAGCGCCGAGGAGGCATATGCCTCCTGGCGTCAGAATCTGAGGCATCTGCGTCAGACTCAGACCCTCATTTCGACCCCGCTAACTGCTCAGAGGCGTCGCTAGATACATTATCTATGCTGGCTGATGTATCTAGTTGATGTTTCTGATGCAGATCCTGGGTCACCACCTGCCAGCAGGAGACGCACAGCTCCAGCTGAGGGTGTGGGTAGTGCCTCATCGCCAGAGGCCAGATATCCCTCCTTTCACGGCAAAATCCTGGCATCAATATTGATGTTGCAGGATTACCGCCACACAGTTTTTGCAGGTGTTTATGGGGGATGATTTGTTGGGCCACATCGTGGCCCAATCAAATCTGTATTGCCCATCAGCATTGTGCTGCGAAGCCAGACTCCTACTTGGCAAGGCAGCAATGGACCCGCTAGATGTGCCAGAATTTCTGAAATTCTGGGCACTTACTATGCTGAGGGCATCATAAAGAAGCCCTCAATTCGCTCCTGCTGGAGCAGTAGCCCCATCTGCTCTACCCCCATTTACCTCCAATCAATGTCACGTAGAAGGTATGAAAACATTTTGCGTTTCATGCACTTCAGTGACAACAGCCTGTGCTCCCCTAGAGAGCATCCCCAGTTTGACAGGCACCAGACTTTTACATTTTATTCGTACATTTTTATGTTCTACAATTGGTGCTGTATTTTGCCAAAATCTTTGCACACCTATGCATGGGGGGCATGGGTGTACTCAGGAGATCTTGCAGAAAACAACCTGGAGAGTTTTCATGCAGTAACAAACAACAGTGTCTGCTAAGGCTAGGGTCAGACGAGCGTGATTTCTACGGACTGTACGTCCGTGCAGTACGGACATCGTCAGTACGGAAGACGCGCAGTAGTGGTCACACAGTCCGTTTTTTCACTGACATTTATTTTTTGACAGATGTAGGAGGGACAATAAATTCAATTGCAAAACCATTTTGTCCGTGAAAAATGCAGGACGTATAAATGCAGTCCGTCTGACCACGTTCCATCACTCACACACAAAGCTATGCAGACGTTGCGGACGCAGCGCACTTTGTGCGGCCGTTCTAGCGGTTCTACGTTCTTGCCTGCCTTGCGTCCGTGGGCCGCGGCCGTTGTGCGTCCGCCAGTTCAGTGCGGACGTACTTCGTGTGTCGGGCTCCATTGGACTTTATGTCATGCTATCACGGACGTACTTTTAGGCGCGATCACGGACGTGAACACTACGCTCGTCTGACCCTAGCCTAAATCACAGTCCAAAACTACTGTGGGCGTAAAAATCTGAATTTGAAAATTTACCGCCACACACCTTGTTGCCAAATTTTTTGGGCTAAAACCGTTGCATCCATGGCATCAAAGCACTCCATATGCAATACCTTGGGGTGTCAACATAACAAATATAAACAATTTTCTGGCAATAATTCAAACTGGGGTATGCGGTAGACCCAAAACCAAAGATAGGCCTAGCTGAAGAAATAATCTCAATTTCAACTCTAATGACAAAGTCATAAAAATTGTATTTGAACCTTCCCAAAATCCTGGCAAACCTAGGCATGGGGGGCATGGGTTGTACTCAGGAGATCTTGCAGAAAACAACCTGAGAGTTTTCATGCAGTAACAAACAACAGTGTCTGCTAAATCACAGTCCAAAACTACTGTGGGCGTAAAAATCTGAAAATTGAAAAATTACCGCCACACACCTTCTCAAATGTTTTGGCTAAAACCGTTGCATCCATGGCATCAAAGCACTCCATATGCAATACCTTGGGGTGTCAACATAACAATATAAACAATTTTCTGGCAATAATTCAAACTGGGGTATGCGGTAGACCCAAAACCAAAGATAGGCCTAGCTGAAGAAATAATCTCAATTTCAACTCTAATGACAAAGTCATAAAAATTGTATTTGAACCTTCCCAAAATCCTGGCAAACCTAGGCATGGGGGGCATGGGTGGTACTCAGGAGATCTTGCAGAAAACAACCTGGAGAGTTTTCATGCAGTAACAAACAACAGTGTCTGCTAAATCACAGTCCAAAACTACTGTGGGCGTAAAAATCTGAAAATTGAAAAATTACCGCCACACACCTTCTCAAATGTTTTGGGCTAAAACCGTTGCATCCATGGCATCAAAGCACTCCATATGCAATACCTTGGGGTGTCAACATAACAAATATAAACAATTTTCTGGCAATAATTCAAACTGGGGTATGCGGTAGACCCAAAACCAAAGATAGGCCTAGCTGAAGAAATAATCTCAATTTCAACTCTAATGACAAAGTCATAAAAATTGTATTTGAACCGTCCCAAAATCCTGGCAAACCTAGGCATGGGGGGCATGGGTGTACTCAGGAGATCTTGCAGAAAACAACCTGGAGAGTTTTCATGCAGTAACAAACAACAGTGTCTGCTAAATCACAGTCCAAAACTACTGTGGCGTAAAAATCTGAAAATTGAAAAATTACCGCCACACACCTTCTCAAATGTTTTGGGCTAAAACCGTTGCATCCATGGCATCAAAGCACTCCATATTGCAATACCTTGGGGTGTCAACATAACAAATATAAACAATTTTCTGGCAATAATTCAAACTGGGGTATGCGGTAGACCCAAAACCAAAGCTAGGCCTAGCTGAAGAATAATCTCAATTTCAACTCCAATGACAAAGTCATAAAAATTGTATTTGAACCTTCCCAAAATCCTGGCAAACCTATGCATGGGGGGCATGGGTGTACTCAGGAGACCTTGCAGAAAACAACCTGGAGAGTTTTCATGCAGTAAAAAACAACAGTGTCTCCTAAATCACAGTCCAAAACTGATGTGGGTGTGAAAATGAAAAATGACCACCAAACAGTATCTAATTTGTTTGGAGCAAACGGATGCATCCATAGCATAAAAACACTCCATTTACAATACTTTGGGTGTTAGTTTACCAAATATATGCACGTTCATAAAACTGGGGTATGTAAAAAGGCCCCTAAAAAGAAGATAAGCAAAAGATACTGTATGTCAAATTAGAAAATTGACAAGCACATGTCAAAGATTGGCGTAGCACCCAAAAACAACAGAACAATCTATATAGGGGTGGTATCAATTTACTCAGAAGATGTTGCTGAACATATTTTGGGGTGTTTTTTGGCAGTAACCCATACTGATTTGACAATTCATGCCTAAAGTACAATGTGTGTGAAAAAATAACACAAAAAGTGACTACCTGAAAGTTTGACAAAGAGCTAGTGCATGGAAAGTGTTAAAATACAACTCTTTGAAGCACCCTAGGGTGTGCCCTTTCTAAAAATATATGGTTTGATGGGGGTAAATTACTTTGGCCGGCTTCAAAAATGTCCCAAATAGGACATGGGTGCATGATGACGAAATGTGAAAATTCCAAGTTGGAAAACTGAAATGCGCACCCCCCAAATAAGGCCTTTTACCCCAAATGACCCGACATACCTTATACAGGGTGGTATCAATTTACTCAGAAGATGTTGCTGAACATATTTTGGGGTGTTTTTTGGCAGTAACCCATAACTGGATTTGACAATTCATGCCTAAAGTACAATGTGTGTGAAAAAATAACACAAAAAGTGACTACCTGAAAGATTGACAAAGAGCTAGTGCATGGAAAGTGTTAAAATACAACTCTTTGAAGCACCCTAGGGTGTGCCCTTTCTAAAAATATTATGGTTTGATGGGGGTAAATTACTTTGGCCGGCTTCAAAAATGTCCCAAATAGGACATGGGTGCATGATGACGAAATGTGAAAATTCCAAGTTGGAAAACTGAAATGCGCACCCCCAAATAAGGCCTTTTAGCCCCCAAATGACCCGACATACCTATACATGGGTGGTATCAATTTACTCAGAAGATGTTGCTGAACATATTTTGGGGTGTTTTTTGCAGTAACCCATAACTGGATTTGACAATTCATGCCTAAAGTACAATGTGTGTGAAAAAATAACACAAAAAGTGACTACCTGAAAGATTGACAAAGAGCTAGTGCATGGAAAGTGTTAAAATACAACTCTTTGAAGCACCCTAGGGTGTGCCCTTTCTAAAAATATATGGTTTGATGGAGGAAATTACTTTGGCCGGCTTCAAAAATGTCCCAAATAGGACATGGGTGCATGATGACGAAATGTGAAAATTCCAAGTTGGAAAACTGAAATGCGCCACCCCCAAATAAGGCCTTTTAGCCCCCAAATGACCTGACATACCTATACATGGGTGGTATCAATTTACTCAGAAGATGTTGCTGAACATATTTTGGGGTGTTTTTTGGCAGTAACCATAACTGGATTTGACAATTCATGCCTAAAGTACAATGTGTGTGAAAATAACACAAAAAGTGACTACCTGAAAGTTTGACAAAGAGCTAGTGCATGGAAAGTGTTAAAATACAACTCTTTGAAGCACCCTAGGGTGTGCCCTTTCTAAAAATATATGGTTTGATGGGGTAAATTACTTTGGCCGGCTTCAAAAATGTCCCAAATAGGACATGGTGCATGATGACGAAATGTGAAAATTCCAAGTTGGAAAACTGAAATGCGCACCCCCAAATAAGGCCTTTTAGCCCCAAATGACCCGACATACCTATACATGGGTGGTATCAATTTACTCAGAAGATGTTGCTGAACATATTTTGGGGGTTTTTTGCAGTAACCCATAACTGGATTTGACAATTCATGCCTAAAGTACAATGTGTGTGAAAAAATAACACAAAAAGTGACTACCTGAAAGATTGACAAAGAGCTAGTGCATGGAAAGTGTTAAAATACAACTCTTTGAAGCACCCTAGGGTGTGCCCTTTCTAAAAATATATGGTTTGATGGGTGGTAAATTACTTTGGCCGGCTTCAAAAATGTCCCAAATAGGACATGGGTGCATGATGACGAAATGTGAAAATTCCAAGTTGGAAAACTGAAATGCGCACCCCCAAATAAGGCCTTTTAGCCCCCAAATGACCCGACATACCTATACATGGGTGGTATCAATTTACTCAGAAGATGTTGCTGAACATATTTTGTGGTGTTTTTTTGGCAAGTAACCCATAACTGATTTGACAATTCATGCCTAAAGTACAATGTGTGTGAAAAAATAACACAAAAAGTGACTACCTGAAAGTTTGACAAAGAGCTAGTGCATGGAAAGTGTTAAAAAACACTCTTTGAAGCACCCTAGGGTGTGCCCTTTCTAAAAATATATGGTTTGATGGGGTAAATTACTTTGGCCGGCTTCAAAAATGTCCCAAATAGGACATGGGTGCATGATGACGAAATGTGAAAATTCCAAGTTGGAAAACTGAAATGCGCACCCCCCAAATAAGGCCTTTTAGCCCCAAATGACCCGACATACCTATACATGGGTGGTATCAATTTACTCAGAAGATGTTGCTGAACATATTTTGGGGTGTTGGCAGTAACCCATAACTGGATTGACAATTCATGCCTAAAGTACAATGTGTGTGAAAATAAACAAAAAAGTGACTACCTGAAAGATTGACAAAGAGCTAGTGCATGGAAGTGTTAAAATACAACTCTTTGAAGCACCCTAGGGTGTGCCCTTTCTAAAAATATATGGTTTGATGGGGGTAAATTACTTTGGCCGGCTTCAAAAATGTCCCAAATAGGACATGGGTGCATGATGACGAAATGTGAAAATTCCAAGTTGGAAAACTGAAATGCGCACCCCCCAAATAAGGCCTTTTAGCCCCCAAATGACCCGACATACCTATACATGTGGTATCAATTTACTCAGAAGATGTTGCTGAACATATTTTGGGGTGTTTTTTGGCAGTAACCATAACTGGATTTGACAATTCATGCCTAAAGTACAATGTGTGTGAAAAAATAACACAAAAAGTGACTACCTGAAAGATTGACAAAGAGCTAGTGCATGGAAAGTGTTAAAATACAACTCTTTGAAGCACCCTAGGGTGTGCCCTTTCTAAAAATATATGGTTTGATGGGGGTAAATTACTTTGGCCGGCTTCAAAAATGTCCCAAATAGGACATGGTGCATGATGACGAAATGTGAAAATTCCAAGTTGGAAAACTGAAATGCGCACCCCCAAATAAGGCCTTTTAGCCCCCAAATGACCCGACATACCTAATACATGGGAGGTATCAATTTACTCAGAAGATGTTGCTGAACATATTTTTGGGGTGTTTTTTGCAGTAACCCATAACTGGATTTGACAATTCATGCCTAAAGTACAATGTGTTGTGAAAAAATAACACAAAAAAGTGAACTACCTGAAAGTTTGACAAAGAGCTAGTGCATGGAAAGTGTTAAAATACAACTCTTTGAAGCACCCTAGGGGGTGCCCTTTCTAAAAATATATGGTTTGATGGGGGTAAATTACTTTGGCCGGCTTCAAAAATGTCCCAAATAGGACATGGGTGCATGATGACGAAATGTGAAAATTCCAAGTTGGAAAACTGAAATGCGCACCCCCAAATAAGGCCTTTTAGCCCCCAAATGACCGACATACCTATACATGGGTGGTATCAATTTACTCAGAAGATGTTGCTGAACATATTTTGGGGTGCTTTTTGGCAGTAAACCTTAAAGTTCACAGTACATGTATTCTTAAATTGCGTTAAAAAAAAAAAATCACCAAAATTTTTTTTTTTTTTCAAACTTTGGCATAGATTTGTGGTAAAATGGTTTGCATGGAAGAGTCAAAATACCCCAAGTTTAATACCTTGATTGTGTACTTTAAAAAAATATGTATATGTGGAGGGTTATTCAGGAATTAGTGACAGATATCAGTGTTACAATGTCACTATCACTAGTTTGAAAATAAACTCTTTGGAAATGGCAAAGTGCTACTTGCACTTATTGTTGCATAAAATAAGGAAAAAAGCGAGGAATATGTAAACATTGGGTATTGCTAAACTCAGTACTAAAAATTTAGAAACTACTAAGGATAAAAAAATTTTGACGGTTGTTGATACATAAGAAATTTTGGGGGTCAAAGTTCGAAAAAGTGGTGTTTTTTCAATTTTTGTGTCATATTTCACAATATTTTTTATAGTAAATTATATGAAATGATGAAAAAAATGGTATCTTTATAAAGTCCATTTAGTGACGAGAAAAACAGTGTAAAATATGTGTGGGTTACATAAACGAGTAAGAGGAAAAATTTGACGTAAACACTAAGAGCGCAGAAACGTAAAAAACAGCTGCGGTCACGAACGGACGGATTTGTGTAAAACCGCCCGGTCACTAAGGGGTTAAAAATCTTCTCTCGGCCTCTCTGGCCAGTCCTCCTTCACACTACAGTAGAAGCACGCAGGCTGACTCTGCTGCAGGGCCGCACCCTAAGCTTTGGGGTTTGTCCTCCAGGCTTTTCTGCTGCTGCGTGCCCTGGCTATGCATGTCACGTGAGGAGGGCGGTGCCAAATTATGCAGTGTGCCTGCTCATGTTGAAGAATGTGGGACTGAGGCAGGCACACTGCATCGGTTTGAGAGTGCGCGGCTGGGCCCCTGGTTGATGCCTGAAGATCATTCATAGCTCCGCTTCTGGTATTTTAAAAACAGATTTTTTCCGCCCCTCACACTGACAGCAAGCCAGGACAGTAAGGCGGCCCGCCTTACACTAGTGCCGGCCCTGGTGGTATCAATGCATCCCTACTCTATGCACAGTGCTCTGTGTCCCTATAATATATATGATATGGGGTTACCTTTTTTTTATATTTTTATACTATTCCTATTAAATTAACAGTAATTTGTGATGTATTTTATTCAGTAGAAACTTTTTTTGCCTATATAACATGTGCTTTGTGAAAATAAAATGGTTTTGTGTGTACATTTTAATTTAGTTAGTGGATTCCTGTCCAGTGCGGTGAGAAGCAAACGTAATGCAGTGTAGACACGCTGCGAGGCGGAGCGGAGTGAAGTCAAGCCTGCAAAATGTTTGCTTCTCTTCACTTCGCTACGCTGTGCGTCACTACACGCTCAGTGTGTCTCAGCCTTTATTCCTGCATCGCTAGCTTACTGAATCAGTTTGTATACTTGTTACTGACCCTGCTTGTTCTGAGGACCCGATCTGTTGCCGACTTTGCCTGCCATTTGACTATTCTCTCTGTGTATTCCCTGCCTGTTCTGTTTGCTTCCTCTTGCTACTTGTGTGCGCCGATTTTCACCATATACAGTAGCACAGTACAAGTGCCTAAACATTGCTGACCTGTTTTGTTATAGCTGCTGATGTAACTGAATAGATCGGGGATCTCTATTACCAAAACCTCCACCACTGCACTCTTCCACAATACCACAGAGGGGTTACGGTGTGAAGGCACTTGCTGCCACCAAAGGCACAATATTTGGGTGCACTGACGCCTTTACCAGATTCATTTCTTTTTAATATAGGACCGCATGGTCCACCCCTGCACTCTTCCACAATACCACAGAGGGGTTACTGTATGATGGCACTTTCTGTCTCCAAAGGCACAATATTTGGGTGCACGGGCGCCTTTACCAGATTCATATCTTTTTAATATAGGACCGCATGGTCCAACCCTGCACTCTTCCACAATACCACAAAAGGGTTACGGTGTGAAGGCACTTGCTGCCACCAAAGGCACAATATTTGGGTGCACTGCCACTGACGCCTGTACCAGATTCACATCTTTTTAATATAGGACTGCATGGTCTACCCCTGCACTCTTCCCCAATACCACAGAGGGGTTACTGTATGATGGCACTTGCTGGCCTGCCACCAAAGGCACAATATTTGGGTGCATTGCCACTGACGCCTGTACCAGATTCATATCCTCAGAGGGGTTACTGTGTGACGGCACTGTTGCCGACTCTAAAGGCCCAATTTTAAAGCACCTATTGTTACTTTCATCCAAAGCCTGCATAAGTTTCACAATAATTTAGCCACAAAATCACTAAACTTGTTCTGCATGTCCTAAAATGTCTCCTCTTTTCATACAGACTGCCGCCCCAAGCAGTTGTTTATGGATAGATTAAAGGAAAACCATTTACCGTCATTTGAAATGTAATTTTTTGGTTTTTACATATTTCTATACATCCGAAAAATCCGCCACTTCACAGGCAGGTTATGGGGACCTCCTAGGCACGACATATGAAGGAATTTTTCGTTTTTATTTTTAACCCGTATTTCATGGAAAACTCACTGTTCCTTTAAAAACTTTTTTTTAACTTTTTGTCCTTGTTTCCTGTCCCCCAGGGCACTATCCGGACCCCCATACACCTTTTATGGCAAATATCTTGCATATATGCCCTCTTGGAGGGCACTCTAAAATTTGAACTTTCGAGTCCCATTGACTTGCATTGAGTTCGGTTCGTGTTCGCGTTCGAACTAGAACTTTTGAAATTGTTCGAGTTCGAATGCGAACCTAACACGGGGATGTTCGGCTCATCCCTAGTAATGAATAATCTAGGAGAAATTCAGGGAAAACACATAAGACGTTTATAAGAAATAATTTAGACTCTGATCTTTCACGGTTACATGTGCATGTTAAGAACAAAATAAAAACAGGCTGTACATGAATTAAAATGCTCATTTGTCTTAAAGAAGTCCTTCTGTCCTCCTCTGTCACGTCTGTGCTGGTGAAGTAGACAATTGAGGTAGTCATGTTTGGTTTGTTTTGGAAACAAATTGAAATTTAGGAACAACCTTACCCTTTTATCAGAATATTAAGGTAATGAGTCATTTTTTTCTTTGCCTTAAGATCTTTTACTCCTTCAGGCCCTTGCAAAGTTATTTGGTAAAGTGGGTTCCATCTGAAAATGCGGTTTCAGATTGAAACCACTGGACCCAAAAAGGTTAAAAGCACAGACGCATGTATTGAACCTTATTTTCATTGCTGCCTTTCAGGGCCACCATCAGGGCATTACAGCCCATGCTATGGTAAGGGGCCCAGGGACTGGGGGGGCCCGCTGGCGGCAGCAATCTTTACTATAGGCCGCAGGCCTCAGAGGAGGTACTGCCGCCTACCTGGGCCCGGACAAGCAGAGACTTCCAAGACGGCGGCAGCCGACGGGCCCCCTCTGATGATGTCAGAGGGGGCGTACCAAATGTCTGCAGCAGGCAGCGTCATGCCCCGATCCTGGCCCTGCCTTCCTTCCGAGTCGCGCCGCCGCATGTGTACTCTGCGGCGCTGGAGGAAGTGGTCTTATAACGTCACTTACTCCCGGCGCTGAATTTAAAACAGAAGGGAGGGGGGTTAAATTAAAACAGAAGGGGGTGTGAATTTTTAACCAGAAGGGGGGGTTACATTAAATCAGGGGGTGAATTTTTAAACAGAAGAGGGGTGAATTTAAAACAGAAGGGGGTTACATTAAAACAGGGGGTGATTTTAAAACAGAAGGGGGTGAATTTTTAACCAGAAGGGGGGTGAATTTAAAACAGAAGGGGGAGGTTGAATTAAAACAGGGGGTGAATTTTTAAACAGAAGGTTAAATTAAAACAGGGGGTGAATTTTTAAACAGAAGGTGGGTGAATTTTTAAACAGAAGGGGGGGTGAAATTAAACCAGAATGAGAGGAGATTAATTTAAAATAGAGGGGGGAGATTAATTTAAAATGAGGGGGGGGTGAAATTAAACCATAAGGAGAGGAGATGAATTTAAAATGGAGGGGGGAGATTAATTTAAAATGGGGGGAATTAAAACAGGAGGGGGGGATGAATTTAAAATGGAGGGGGGTTCAAAGAGAAGAGGGGGTGAAACTAAAGGAGAGGAGGGGGGGAATGAAATGAACATGAGAACTAAGAGTGGGGTCACAGGAGCCACAGCAATATTTTAGTTTAACGGTAAAGGCAGTGAGTGAACGTACACAGAATTCCTGTGTATGTTCATACTCCCTGCCTTTATCATTAGAGGTCTATTGCTGTGGATCCTGTGTACGTTCATACTCCCTGCCTTTACAGTGAGAGTTCTGTTGCGTTGGTGCTCTGTGATGCTTAACCAGTGGAATTATCATTATACTTTTATGCTACATTGTTTGCACTAATACACATTTTATGTGATTTTTAAAGGTATTGGGAGCAACACTCTGTAATACGATCTTGATTCATATTATTTTTTAATCACAATTTCATTCTGTCTTAAATTATTTGAACCAGATTGGTACTTTTTTATGTCAAATGTACTGTTGTGCGAGCAATATGTGTGATTTCAAGATATTGGGACTACCACTCTGTAATGTGATCACGATTCACACTAAATATTGTATTTATTATGGGAAGACGGGATCATGGGGGGGCCCATTGTGAGGGTCAGTAAGAGGCCCCAAAATTTCTGATGGCTGGCCTGCTGCCTTTACAATTACTTCTCTTTTAAGGTTAAAATCTGTGATTCCTGTGCCAATCCTCACCCTGAGTGGCGCGGAGGTAGCTCATCTCCAGGAGCAGTTCCAATACCAATGTCAACTAGGGCTGCAACTAGAGATTATTCTCATAATCGATTAGTTGGCCGATTAATCGGTTTATCAACTAAATTTTTTTTTAAAAAGAAAATAGTTTACTTAAAAGGAATTTTATGTAAAAATAAATAAATAACCACAACCCCTCCCCCATTTTCATAAGCAATTTCGGTAGTGTACGTATCTTGGGGAGTGGGTGGAGGAGGTGGAAGGGAGTGACTTTGCTCAAGTGACTTGACCTGAGTGTGAGAGGGAGTGTGTTTTACGAACCCCACCAGGAGGAGAATATGATTCTTGTACCCAGCACCTATCCTTTCCCTCCGATCCTTATAATGGTCGGTCTATATATATATATATCCCTAAACTGACACTGAAGATGCCAAGCGTGAGACCATATAGCCAAACCAGAAATGCCAGAGAATATCGTAAGCCGTTGCCAGGGGTCAGTACGCCAGAGAATATCGTCAGCCGTTGCCAGGGGTCAGTATGCCAGAGAATATCGTAAGCCGTTGCCAGGGGTCAGAATACCAAGAAATACCAATATCAACAGGAGCAGCTCTAAGGGATGTTAAACCACGATAGGGCATTGTATGAATGCATTGCCCGTGGTTTTAAACCTGGCGGGTCCGCGTCATCATGCCTGGCCCCGCCCCCTGGCATCTCACGTGACCGCCCGGGCATCCCCTCTTCACTCGGCACCCGACCAGCGAGCAGCGAGGACGATGCTGCCGGGCGCCTGGTGACCATAGTGCGGTACGTTACAGTACCCCCCTCTCTATGGGAGGGCACCGAACGACCACCCAGTGGCTGAGGATGAGCCCTGTGAAACGCATACCAACCGTGGAGCATGGACATCACAAGCAGGCAACCAGGAATGGTCCTCAGATCCATAACCCTTCCAGTCAATCAGGTACTGAAGAGATCCCCTACAAAGCCTGGAAGCGAACACAGCTTTGATTTCATATTCCTCCTCACCTTCAACTTCAACAGGTGGAGGGGGACAGTGACTCTAGTAAAGCGGTTACATAGCAAAGGTTTCAATAGACTCACATGAAACACATTATGGATTCGAAGGGCTGGAGGTAAAGCCAATTCGTATGATACAGGGTTGATACAACGCAGGACCCTGTAAGGGCCTATGAAGCGTGGTGTCAATTTCATCATGGGTACCTGTAACCTGATATGACGGGTTGACAACCAAAGCTGATCCCCTACTTGATAAACAGGTGACGTACGTCTACTTTTGTCAGCTTTACCTTTTTGATTTACCACATTTCGTTCAGAGATCTCTTTGAGTTGTACCCAAGTCTGCTGAAGTGTATGTAAGTGTTTCTCTAAAGCAGGCAAATTGGAGGTGGAAAAGTGAGATGGAAGCGTCGGGGGATGGAAGCCATCTATTGTAAAGAAAGGAGAATGACTGGTCGTTTCATTGTCACAATTGTTTCTAGCATATTCAGCCCATGGCAAATAATCGGACCATGAGTTTTGCTGCTGGGATATGAAACAACGAAGATATTGTTTGAGCCCTTGATTGGCTCTTTCGGATGTCCCATTTGTTTGTGGGTGATAAGCGGATGAAAAAGCCAACTTCACCCCCATACTGTTGCAAAAACCCCTCCAAAACTGGGATACAAATTGTGTACCTCTATCTGAAACAATTTCAACAGGTATACCATGAAGTTTCACAACATTGTTGATGAAGATGGGCATCAAATCCGAGGCAGAGGGTAATTTGGGGAGAGGAACAAATTGAGCCATTCTAGAAAAGCGGTCAACAATGGTGAGGATCACCGTGTTACTCTTGGATGAGGGTAGATCGACTATGAAGTCCATGGAAATGTGAGACCAGGGTCTATCAGGAATGAGTAAGGGTTGCGACAATCCCACTGGTAAGTTCCTTTGACTTTTGTTTCTGGCACATACATCACAAACAGAAACAAACTGTTTTACGTCCCGACGTAGGGCAGGCCACCAAAACTGCCTCTTAAAACTGGACACTGTTTTACATATCCCCATATGACCGGACGGTTTGGTGTCATGATGCAATCTCATCAAGTTTTCTCTTTGGTTCTCAGGTACAAAGAGCTTTTCAGGAGGTTTGCACTCAGGAGCGAGTTTCTGAGCTACCTGAAGACACTCGAGCAGAGGAGAAGAGACAGTGACAATGGTAGCCGAAACAATACACTCCTTAGGAACGATGGGATTGTTAACGTTTCTCATAGGGGTCAAATTGACGGGACAAGACATCTGACTTGATATTTTTTGAACCAGGTCGATATTTCAAGAGGAAATTGAAACTGGAGAAGAAAAATGGAGAAGAACAATGACCATCTGGCCTGTCTGGCATTTAATCTTTTCGCATCCCCTATATGCGTAAGATTTTTATGATCTGTGATTATCATGATGGGTCTGGACGACCCTTCAAGCAGGTGTCTCCATTCGGATAAGGCGGACACAACTGCCAATAACTCTTGATTCCCTATAGTTCATTTCAGCTGGAGACATTTTATGAGAACGGAACCCACAGGGATGCAACGGTTTATCTGGTGCTTCTCTTTGAGATAGGATGGCTCCTATCCCTACCTCTGAAGCATCGACCTCTACCTGGAATGGTAATCGAGGGTCTGGATGTCTCAGAACCAGGGCAGAAGTAAATGTGGTTTTAAGTGTTTGAAACGCTTGTCTCGCACATGGAGACCATTTTTGATTTTGTGAACCCTTCTTAGTCATGGCAGTTAGTGGGGCAACCAAGAAGGAGAAGTTTTTTATGAACCGTCTATAATAATTGGTAAAACCCAAGAACCTCTGAATGGCCTTCAGACCCTGAGGTAACAGCCAATCCAAAATAGAGGACAGTTTGGAAGGGTCCATTTGAAAACCTTCAGGGGTAATCACGTAACCCAGGAAATGTACCTTGTTTAAATCAAAAAAATAAAAAACAATGGCGCAAAATCGTGCATATATCAGTTAAATACCAATCTGTTGGATCACCAGACACAATTGGATCACCAAATCTGTACTCCGTCTTTACTTTTGATCTAGGAAAAAAATCAAAAAGGAGAGTACATTGCGTAGTATTTTAATAAAAAAATTCTTTAAAATTCTTCAACAAAAAGCACACTCACATTCTTTCAGGCACATAACAAAATGTGCATATAAACATTTGCCACAATGGCTCAGACCTCCCAAATAAAACGTCCAATGAACATCCAGGATCCACTTCCAAAGGTCCCAGTTCTCCTCGGATGCGTTCCTCCCCGGGGTCTCCGAGTGTGATGCCCCGCGCCGCGGTCGGACCGCGGCCGCCATGTTGGGACGCCTGGCAGACTCACCTGAGGTCCCTAGTGGCGCGTCGCTCCCTGGTTCCAGCCTGCAGCTCGAGGGAGGAGATCCAAGATGCGTCCCACGCCGTCTCCGCGATCCATCTGAGCGGAGGTCGGGCGCGCATGCGCGATCGTCCATCCTGGAACATGAAAACTCAGGTACTCTGGCGCCCTCTGCTGGTCAAGTTAAGGTACTGCATTCCACCTGCACTGGAGATCCTCGCATACCACCAATTAATCTGCCAAGCACTCAGGTATCTCAATTCCACCTGCGAGTCCCAGGTGAACGGTGTTCGTATGATTCCCTGAACCCTATTTAAACCTGCCGCTTTCTCCAGCTCACTAACCAGGTTATACTGTGGTTCCACCACGTTACCCAGTGGTTCCCTTCGTGCTACGCTAAGGACATCCTGACTTCCGTTCCTGCTTCCAAGGTGCCTGTCCTGCTTTCGCCCTGCTTCCAAGGTGCCAGCCCTGCTTCCGTTCCTGCTTCCAAGGTGCCAGTCCTGCTTCCGTTCCTGCTTCCAAGGTGCCTGTCCTGCTTTCGCCCTGCTTCCAAGGTGCCAGCCCTGCTTCCGTTCCTGCTTCCAAGGTGCCAGTCCTGCTTCCGTTCCTGCTTCCAAAGTGCCAGTCCTGCTTCCGTTCCTGCTTCCAAGGTGCCAGTCCTGCTTCCGTTCCTGCTTCCAAAGTGCCAGTCCTGCTTCCGTTCCTGCTTCCAAGGTGCCAGTCCTGCTTCCGTTCCTGCTTCCAAAGTGCAAGTCCTGCTTCTGTTCCGGTTGCCACGGTACCAGCTTTACTTCCATTCCAAACTTGCCATCACAGTGCCCGTTCCATTCCCAGGCTTGTCTTCACGACATCAGTACCGGACCCTGCCCTCATATCCCTACGACTTTCCGTTCTGGACTTTTATTTCTGCCAAAGAAACCTTGCATTACGTTTATTCTGGACTTTTATTTCTGCCAAAGAAACCTTGCATTACGTTTATTCTGGACTTTTATTTCTGCCAAAGAAACCTTGCATTACGTTTATTCTGGACTTTTATTTCTGCCAAAGAAACCTTGCATTACGTTTGTTCTGGACTTATATTTTGTTTCCTTCAGTAAAGCTCTATTAGTTATATTCCTTCTGGTCTCCTCTTTCGGCTTGCTATTGGGTTCCATACACCCAACACCACACAGGGGTTCAAGCCTCTGTCCTTACAGAATAACCTGGTTCAAAAAACATGGAACCCGCAAGCTCGAACCAAATCCTTGCTGTACTTACAGAACAGGTATCAGCACTAACCAAGGTGGTACAGAAACTACAAACCGGCCAAGAAGCCTTATTGCATAAGGAAAGAAGCCGTGCTGAGAATGCTGCATTACCTCCATCACCATCTGGCTCTGTGATACAGCAGGTGGATCTGCCCGCTCCCGAACCCAGAGTCAACATGCCTGAACGATTTGCCGGTGATCGCACAAGGTATCGTACGTTCATCACCGCATGTGAGCTCATGTTTTCACTTTGCCCACGTACCTATGGATCAGACTCTGTGAAGGTGAGGTCAGCCATCTCCTTACTGTCTGGACCTCCACAGGAATGGGCCTTCCAGTTACTACGTGAAGGAAGCCCCCTATTGACTTTCTGGGGTTCCTTCGTCCGGGCTATGAATCCTATCTATGATGACCCCCTAAGGTCTTCTGCTGCTTTAACCACCATCCGACATCTAAAACAAGGAAGGCGACCGGTGGAGGACTACATCTCTGAGTTCCGGGCGGTGGCAGCCGATACAGGCCTGAATGATGTGGGCCTTAAAGATCACTTTCGTCATGGTCTTTCCGAACAACTGAAAGACGAATTGGCTCGTATAGGAGTACCTACTTCCTTGGAGGCCTTGATCACCCAGTCTCTGGTCTTGGACCACGCTTCAGAGAACGACGTCAAGAAAGACTCTCCAATACTCCTTTCACGCCTCCTCGAAGACACGAACCTTCCCCTGTGACTTCTCCACGACCGACCTCCTCCTCTTCAAGTCCCGAACCCATGGAGATTGGCACTATTAAAGGTCCGCTGTCGTCCTCTGAGCGTGATAGACGTCGCACCCAGAATCTCTGCCTATACTGCGGCCAACCAGGTCACCTGTTACGTGGCTGCCCTACACGACCACCACGTCCCTCTGAAAGAGGTAAGAGCCATCTTACTATTGCCTCTCTGCAAAGTGTGGTCGGCTCCGCTTCTACTCACCTAACTATTCCTGTCACCTTACAGTGGGGAGATAGAAGCGTTGAATTGAACGCCATCATCGACTCCGGAGCCAGTAACAGCTTCTTTGATCTATCCCTTGCCACCTCCTTGGCTGTTCCTACCCAACTAAAAAAGAAACCCGTACCTCTGCATATGGTAGATGGAAGCACCCTACGCACCGGTCCAGTTACCCATGAAACCATCCTCTTGAAGCTCCTAATTGGAACCAAGCACCAAGAAAGTCTTCAGTGGGATATCGTTCCTTCCCCCCTATTTCCTATAGTACTGGGACTTCCTTGGCTTCGCACCCACAACCCGTATATTGATTGGTCTTCCAATACCGTTTCCTTTCCATCCTGTCACTGCCGAGTCCACTGCATGAACGGCTCCAACTCCGAGAAAGTCGCCTTTTCCACCTATCCATCTTCCACACTGCCACCTAAATATTCAGACTTTCAAGACGTATTTGAGAAAAAAGGGGTCGATACACTTCCTCCACACAGAGAGTACGACTGTCCTATTGACCTCCTTCCAGGAGCACCCATACCCCACGGACGTATCTTTAACCTGTCTGTCCCCGAATCACAGTCTCTAAAGGACTATATCGAAGACAGTCTCGCAAAAGGATTCATCCGGCACTCCACCTCTCCTGCTGGAGCAGGTATCTTCTTCGTTGGGAAAAGAGACGGCGGTCTCCGCCCTTGCGTTGACTACCGGGCACTAAACGCAATCACAGTACGGAACCGATACCCGCTCCCATTGATTCCTGAACTACTCGATAGGGTGAAGGATGCGTGTATTTTTACGAAGATTGATCTTCGCGGAGCGTACAACTTGGTCCGCATGAGAGAAGGAGACGAGTGGAAGACCGCCTTCCGATCCCGATACGGTCACTTCGAGTATCTCGTCATGCCGTTTGGGTTATGTAATGCTCCAGCCGCCTTCCAGCATTTTCTCAACGATATCTTCCGCGACGTTCTGGATACCTTCCTTGTGGTCTACCTCGACGATCTCCTGGTGTACTCTCGAACCATCCAAGAACATACGCAACACGTCCGTCTTGTGCTATCTCGTCTCCGTCAACATAAGTTATACGGTAAAATTGAAAAGAGCACCTTCGAAAAGTCCTCTATAGAATTCCTGGGATATGTCTTATCACCAGGACATATCGAAATGGATAAAGCCAAAATCAAGGCAATCCTAGACTGGCCGACACCCAGAGACAAAAAGATGGTTCAGCAATTTATGGGATTCGCCAATTTTTATCGTCGCTTCATTCGGTCCTTCTCTCATCTCACCGCACCCATCACCTCCCTGACCAAGAAAGATGTGAGATTCTGTTGGACTGAAGAAGCTCAGCGGGCATTCAATAAACTGAAAGAAAGCTTCACCCAAGCCCCAATCCTGAAACAGCCAGACATCAACCTGCCATATTCCCTGGAAACCGACGCCTCTGATATTGCCCTAGGAGCGATACTCTCCCAGAAATCCGGAATCAAGAACCTTCTGCATCCCGTGGCCTTTTATTCCAGACGTCTTACCCCAGCCGAAAAGAATTACAGTATAGGTGAGAAAGAACTCCTGGCAATCAAGAGTGCCCTCGAGGAATGGAGACACCTCCTCGAAGGGGCAAAACATCCTGTGGTCGTCTACACGGACCACCGTAATTTGGAATATCTCCGCACCGCCAAAAGATTGCGACCTCGACAAGCCAGATGGGCGTTATTCTTCGCCCGCTTTCTGTTGCATATCACCTACAGACCTGGAGTAAGAAATGGTAAGGCAGATGCCCTTTCCCGTCGGTACGACTCAGACGCCTTTCCTTCCACCACACAAACCGACTCCATCCTACCTAACGACTTCTTCTGCGCTTCTCAAGGGTCCTTAATAGACAATATAAAGAAATATAGTCTTCAACCACCGACTGACATCCAGGGGCTCATATCCAACGATGGTCTCTTCTATCATGGCGAACAAATATACGTCCCTCCTGAGATTCGTCTACAGGTATTGCAACACTCCCACGACATCCCGGCCGCTGGACATGGTGGCATCAAGAAAACCATAGATGCCGTATATCGGTACTTCTGGTGGCCATCCGTGAAGAAAGACATCGTCGCCTTTGTATCCTCTTGTTCTGTCTGTGCACGCAACAAACAACCCCGCACCCATCCTGCTGGTCTTCTACAACCCCTGGCTCCACCGCTGCATCCGTGGAAAGACATTTCGATGGACTTTATAGTAGATCTTCCCCCTTCACATCGCTACACCACCATCCTGGTGGTGGTAGACCGCTGCACCAAGATGGCCCATTTCATACCAGCGGTAGGCCTACCACAGCGGCTGAAACAGCCACCTTGTTCATCAAGGAGGTGTTCCGACTCCATGGTACTCCTCGTTCCATTGTTACTGATAGAGGATCTCAGTTTACTTCCCGTTTCTGGTCCCAAATGTGTCGTAGCTTAAAAATTGCCAGGTGTCTCTCTTCAGCCTTTCATCCACAGAGTAATGGCCAGACGGAGCGGACAAATCAGACGCTAGAACAATATCTTCGTTGCTTCACCACGCATCTCCAAGACGACTGGCTGGACGTCATACCAACTGCTGAATTTGCGTACAATAATCAGGTACATTCATCAACTCGCTTCTCACCTTTCTTTGCCAACTACGGTTATCATCCTAGCACTCTTCCGGAAATGCCGCTCAACACTCCAGTTCCAGAAGTGTCAACCCGCTTGAGAACCCTACGCGGTCAACTACGAACGCTACGCCATCAGCTACGACTAGCCCAGCAGAACCAAAAGAAATATGCTGATCGTGGTCGCAAGGAAGCTCCTGTGTATGCACCTGGAGATAAGGTGTTACTATCCACGGCTCATCTCCGTTTGGATTGCCCTTCAAAGAAGCTGGGTCCTCGCTACATTGGCCCGTTCCCGGTCCTCAAAATGGTTAACTCCGTGGCGGCCCGCTTAACTCTTCCTCCTTCCTACAGGATCCATCCTGTCTTCCATGTATCTCTCTTGAAACCCTGGCATGAGAATCCGTTTCCCGATCGGAATGCTAAACCACCTGTTCCTGTGCCCGTATCTGGAGAAGAGGAATTCGAGATATCACGCATTCTGGATTCGAGACTCCGTTACGGCAGGTTAGAATACCTGGTTCACTGGAAGGGATACGGTCCTGAAGAACGATCCTGGGAACCCAGTGCCAGCGTCCATGCTCCTGCAAAGGTTCGTGCCTTTCATCTCCGTTATCCGTCCAAGCCGTCGATCAAGCGCACCCGGGGGTCGCGCCTTGGTGGGGGGTCCTGTGATGCCCCGCGCCGCGGTCGGACCGCGGCCGCCATGTTGGGACGCCTGGCAGACTCACCTGAGGTCCCTCGTGGCGCGTCGCTCCCTGGTTCCGGCCTGCAGCTCGAGGGAGGAGATCCAAGATGCGTCCCACGCCGTCTCCGCGATCCATCTGAGCGGAGGTCGGGCGCGCATGCGCGATCGTCCATCCTGGAACATGAAAACTCAGGTACTCTGGCGCCCTCTGCTGGTCAAGTTAAGGTACTGCATTCCACCTGCACTGGAGATCCTCGCATACCACCAATTAATCTGCCAAGCACTCAGGTATCTCAATTCCACCTGCGAGTCCCAGGTGAACGGTGTTCGTATGATTCCCTGAACCCTATTTAAACCTGCCGCTTTCTCCAGCTCACTAACCAGGTTATACTGTGGTTCCACCACGTTACCCAGTGGTTCCCTTCGTGCTACGCTAAGGACATCCTGACTTCCGTTCCTGCTTCCAAGGTGCCTGTCCTGCTTTCGCCCTGCTTCCAAGGTGCCAGCCCTGCTTCCGTTCCTGCTTCCAAGGTGCCAGTCCTGCTTCCGTTCCTGCTTCCATAGTGCCAGTCCTGCTTCCGTTCCTGCTTCCAAGGTGCCAGTCCTGCTTCCGTTCCTGCTTCCAAAGTGCCAGTCCTGCTTCCGTTCCTGCTTCCAAGGTGCCAGTCCTGCTTCCGTTCCTGCTTCCAAAGTGCAAGTCCTGCTTCTGTTCCGTTGCCACGGTACCAGCTTTACTTCCATTCCAAACTTGCCATCACAGTGCCCGTTCCATTCCAGGCTTGTCTTCACGACATCAGTACCGCCCCTGCCCTCATATCCCTACGACTTTCCGTTCTGGACTTTATTTCTGCCAAAGAAACCTTGCATTACGTTTATTCTGGACTTTTATTTCTGCCAAAGAAACCTTGCATTATGTTTATTCTGGACTTTTATTTCTGCCAAAGAAACCTTGCATTACGTTTATTCTGGACTTTTATTTCTGCCAAAGAAACCTTGCATTACGTTTATTCTGGACTTTTATTTCTGCCAAAGAAACCTTGCATTACGTTTGTTCTGGACTTATATTTTGTTTCCTTCAGTAAAGCTCTATTAGTTATATTCCTTCTGGTCTCCTCTTTCGGCTTGCTATTGGGTTCCATACACCCAACACCACACAGGGGTTCAAGCCTCTGTCCTTACACCGAGCACACGTCAGATCTTTTTCAATAAGTCACTCAACGCGTTTCGTGGGTTCGTCTGTCCCACTTCATCAGGAGCGTAAATCAGAATGTTTCAGTTCTTTTTCCCTTCAGTTTATAAAACTCTTTAAAATCGGGTCAAATGGTTAACAGCTGAGGTTTCCAAGGTCTCACCCAATCACAGCATCAATATGGGGATTCCTTCTAATCGTCATACCTGCATACAATTAAACCCTTAATACAATCTTGCTTCTACCACTGCGTTAAGAGGAAACATTTTCCATATATTGCACATATATAATTTCATTTATATGAATACATTTCTACTATTACAACATATCTTAGCTTTTTTACAATACATATGTCTGCAATCTACATTTCTAATGCGTGTTTTAAAGCACATAATTTCTCTCAATTTACAAAAAACGCCCTGGGGAGTAAGCATAACAAGAAGGTGTTAGTACTTTTAGTAAAGAAACTTTTAAAAATGCTCAAAACATGAATAAAAATATACAATACAATATAACAACCTGAATGTTATATTCAACCTCATACAATCCAAAAAATAGAGATACAGATTAGTTCATAAACGCCAATACGTCTATCTCATTATTTAACCCTTTCCCTTCCATGGTGCCCAATTTATAGATCCATTCAGTTTCCCTTTTGGTCAATTTTATCGCTATATCCCCTCCCCTCCAATCTGGTTCTACTAAATCTATCCCGATACTTAGAAATTCCTCAAATTTAAACATTCCACAACTATTACAGTGTAAAGGAACACTATGTTTTATTTTATGGGTACGAATTCCCGGGTAGTGTTCCATGAATCTTTCATGCAGTGTTCTAGACGTCCTGCCAATATACTGCGCTTGTTTAAATCAAACATGCATTTTTCGAGTTTGCAATATAGACCATTGTCTAACAACGAATATACGTATCTGGCGGCGCGATAACAATCGCTATGGATAGTCCGGATGCTCTCTTATGGTAATGCGTCCATATATACATGTGAAAAGAAACAGGAGAATATAATAGTGCAGTACATAATAGACGATAATGGATATATTGGGTGACTCGTTTCCACTCAGATATAGAGCCACAACACTGCCTCTGAGTGGATCAAGGCAGGCGGGTCCTTTTCTTCTGTAGGTATAGAAAGGTGACCCACACCTTTCTAGGCAGAAGCGATCTTCTTTCAATCGTGATTAGTACATAGGGATAAAGACGAGAAAAGACTTCTTTGTGCAGATCTGATAACAATTGCGTGAGTGTACTTAGATGGAATTCACTCACATTTGGTGGAGCTTAAGGACCAAGCTCTAGGTTGGAATGCCTGTGGACTTGTTGAAGGTCAAGTTCATAGAAACCTTGAAAACCAAAACACGCCGGGAACTGGTGCAGATAAAATAAAATAAAATTTATTTAAACGAACATAAAATAAACAGGACCTGACGCAGCAGGTGACCCTGAAGAAAACCCTGATACAACAGGTGTGCCAGTACGCATTTCGCCACACAGTGTGGCTTCCTCAGCTGGTTTTCCACACTGTGTGGCGAAACGCGTACTGGCACACCTGTTGTATCAGGTTTTTCTTCAGGGTCACCTGCTGCATCAGGTCCTGTTTATTTTATGTTCGTTTAAATAAATTTTATTTTATTTTATCTGCACCAGTTCCCGGCGTGTTTTGGTGTTCAAGGTTTCTATGGACTTGACCTTCAACAAGTCCACAGGCATTCCAACCTAGAGCTTGGTCCTTAAGCTCCACCAAATGTGAGTGAATTTCCATCTAAGTACACTCACGCAATTGTTATCAGATCTGCACAAAGAAGTCTTTTCTCGTCTTTATCCCTATGTACTAATCACGATTGAAAGAAGATCGCTTCTGCCTAGAAAGGTGTGGGTCACCTTTCTATACCTACAGAAGAAAAGGGCCTGCCTGCCTTGATCCACTCAGAGCCAGTGTTGTGGCTCTATATTTGTGAGTGGAAACGAGTCACCCAATATATCCATTATCGTCTATTATGTACTGCACTATTATATTCTCCTGTTTCTTTTCACATGTATATATGGACGCATTACCATAAGAGAGCATCCGGACTATCCATAGCGATTGTTATCGCACCACCAGATATGTATATTCTTTGTAATATTTGCACTTTGGTTTGGGGGAAACCACTGATTGCTGGCCGGCTTTGGGAAGTTGGTTGCTGCACAGGCGGGGGCGCCTACCACTTTGGTTTTTGGTTCTGTTATAGCTGACTATACTAAACCTGTGCTATCACTTTAACTAGTGGCTCCGCCCAGGATGACACAGGTCAGAGGGCACAGCAGCCATCTTCAGGGTTAGTTAGTGTGATGCAGTTATGAAGGCAGATGCATGATCCTGTGTTCCTGCAGTTATCCAAGCCTGTATATAACAGTAAGTGTCCTGCAATAAAGCAATGGTGAACCTGACAGCCCAGCCTCATATCTGAACAAGGCAGAGATCATAACAGGTTCATTGTCTAACAACCTCTTTAACATGGACCGAACATGTTCATGATGTGTTTTGATATCAGGCGAATAAATCAAGATGTCATCTAAATAAACAATGACAAATATCTGCAAGAAGTCTCTGAGTACATCATTTATGAGGTCCTGAAACACTGTCGGCGTGTTACATAACGCAAAGGGCATCACCAGATATTTGTATTAAAGGCGTATTAAAGGTGGTTTTCCACTCATGATGTTCCTTAACCCTAACTAAAATGTAGGCACCCCTGAGATTCAACTTGGAGTACACTTTGGCACCTTGTAATCTATCAAACAGTTCAGAAATGAGCGGTATGGGATATACATTTCTAATAGTAATGTGATTCAACCCCCAGTAATCAATATAAGGTCGTAGGTCTCCCTCTTTCTTAGATACGAAGAAGAAGCCTGCCCCAGCCGGGGAAGAAGAACGTCTTATAAAGCCTTTAGCTAGATTTTCCTTTATGTACTCCTCCATAATCTCATTCTCTTTTTGAGATAGAGGATAGACATGACCTTTAGGTGGCATGGTACCAGGAAGCAAATCAATAGCACAGTCATATGGTCTTTGCGGAGGTAATACATCATAATTTCTTTTTTCAAAAACCTCCCTCAGATCCTGGTACCACTCAGGTACCTCTGTGGATAAAGGAGGAAAGGTTGGCAAATTAAGGCTCCCTATAGTGGTGACAGTCTGCAAACACTGTGCTCAACAACGAGAATTCCATTCCTTAATCTCACCGTGTTCCCAATCGAGGGATGGATTGTGTCGCACCAACCAAGGGAAACCCAACACCACGGGACACGACGGAGACTCAATAACCTGAAATATTATTTGTTCATGATGAAGAACCCTTGTAGTAAGACATAGAACTGCAGTGTCATGTGTCACCCTGTGTTGGGATAGAGGCCTTCCGTCAATGGCCTCTACAAACAATGGCATATCTCTCTCAACCAAAGGGATAGCATGGGTACGAGCAAACTCCTGATCCACGAAATTCCTTGCCGCCCCAGAGTCAAGAAATGCAGCAGTATTAATCAAGACCATTTCCCAGGAGAGAGAGATAGGCACTACCATGCGCGTTTTATTTTTCATTATAGGAGACACTTCAGTCAAGCCCAAGGTTTGTCTCCTGGAAGACCTTAGGCTGTCTCGTTTCCCGAAACCCTTAAGCCTCTAGGTCTCCTGGTACATTGATTCCGGAAATGACCCCTGCCAGCACAGTAGAACCATAAGCCCTCTCTCTTGCGGTATTCTCTCTCCTCCTGGGATATAACGGTGTTACCGATTTGCATGGGTTCAGGAGGATGGGGTTTGGCTGCGGGTTGCATGGGAATAGGAGAAGCAATGTTGGGAAGAGGTGGCAGTACCCTACAAACTCTTTCTCTGGGACCCCATCTGTCACTGATCTGGTCATCCAGGGCGATACAAAAATCAATTAACTCTTCCAACACATCATGTAATTTCATTGATGCGAGTTCGTGCATAGGAGAGTCAGACAGGCCCTCTGTGAAGGCCAAGGCAAGAGCTTCGTTGGTCCATGTAACCTCAGAAGCAAGTGTTTTAAATTCAATGGAATAATCGGACACCTTCCTGTTGCCTTGTCTGATTCGGAAGAGCGCCCTACCTGCCGTCTGAGATCTACGAGTGGGATTGAATGTATGGCGTAGTTCAGACACAAACATCTCATAGTCATATACAATCAGTTTCTTATTCTCCCATAGAGGTGTAGCCCATTCCAGAGCCTTATCAGAGAGATGGTTAATAAGAAACCCCACCTTAGACTTATCAGACGGACACATACCCGGGTTGAGGTCAAATGAATCCCCACCTGAATCAAAAACCCTCGACAATCACCAGGGGTACCGTCAAAGCACATCGGTGCTGTCATATGTACGTGATGATTAGGCGGTAAAACGGCAGCGGATACAGTAGCCTCAGGAACTGGCAGAGACAGCAAAGGCAGTGCTCTACCTGGCTGGTTTAACAGAGCATGCAAAGCCTGAGCGATTTGATCCATTCTATGATCTTGTTCCTCTTGCCTTGTAGAGATCTTGGATAATTGGGCTGATAGGTCTACAGGATCCATGGCCCTATCGTAATGTTACGATCCCCACCAGGAGGAGAGTAGACATGTGCATTCGTTTTAGTACTAAAACGATTTAGTCCGAATTTTGGGATAATTTAGTTTTCGTATGAGTCAAGAGATACGAAACTGCTCAGTACAAAAAACGAAAGAAACTAAAATAAAATGCATTACATTTTAGTTTCAGTCCTTTTTGTAATATTACATTGATGAGTGAAGGAGGCCAGCAATGAAGAGCGCAACATCGCACAGCTACAGAAAAGGTTTGTATGCGTAATCCTTCCTGACCCCTACCCAAAAATCTGACAGCGATAGAGCTCCAGAATACTCACTCGCAGCACAGACAGCCAGCACAGGAGAGGAAACCTTTACTTAACTCTTGCATGTCTATGAGGCAGACAAGATGATAAAAGCAGCTGGAGAAGGAAAACATTCACATAAATCACACTGAAAGCTAATGACAGAGGAGGGCTGGATATTAAAAACCCTTTATAACAAGCAGCGCTGGGAGAAGAGATAAACTTTATAAAATGTGTGTTATCTCCCCTCCCGCTCTGCATAATAGGGGCTTACGTCTGATACATTTTATATTATCCAGGAGCACTATCCCCCTTTCCTTATCTATAATACACATTTTATATAAAGTTCCTCTCCTCTCCCAGTGCTGCTTGGTATAAAGGGTTTTTTATGTCTAGTACTCTGTCATTATAAGCCTTCAGTGTGATTTATTTGAATATTTTCCCTGGATTTAAAGTGCTTTATTTTATTATAAAAATAAATTTGCACCAGTCATCTGTTCTCTGAGCTT
This sequence comes from Leptobrachium leishanense, assembly GCA_009667805.1. Lineage (NCBI taxonomy): Eukaryota > Metazoa > Chordata > Amphibia > Anura > Megophryidae > Leptobrachium > Leptobrachium leishanense. The sequence goes on from RXON01003847.1 coordinate 59,806, forward strand.
TCAGACTGATTTACGTTTATTTTTTCCCTCTCCCCTGCTTTTATTTTCCTGTGTCTCCCCCACAGAGATACAAAGTTTAAGTAAAAGTTCCCTGTCCTGTACTGGATAAGCATTGCATTCCGAAGTTCTGCACCCTCCACATGCCAATGCAGTAGGATGTTCTATACAGAGAGGGGCATTAATTAATGCAGGAGGATGTTCTATACATTATACAGAGAGGGGTATTAATGCAGGAGGATGTGATCTACATTATACAGAGAGGGGTATTAATTAATGCAGGAGGATGTTCTATCTATTATTCAGAGAGGAGCCTTTTTTTAGCCCTTTAAATCCAGTGGCTGTGAGTGCTGAGATCGGCTGCTTGTTATATTATCTCTCAGTACAATGTATCAGGCTCAGCTGTTACAGTAAGTGACTGTAACAGCGCTCAGAGTTTCAGTAAAACAAGGAAATAATAGTGTTCTAACCTCTTATATATAAAAATATTATTTACTAGTTTTATTGAAACTCTGAGCGCTGTGACGAGCAGCAGTCAGTTACTGTAACAGCTTTGCCTGACACATTGTGCTGAGAGTGAGAGATACTGTAACAAGCAGCGATCTCAGCCCTCTGAGGAGCCACTACAATAGTAATGTATCCACTGGTTTTCGGATGAATGAAATTAGTTTTCATACTAAAGAACTGAAAACAAATTTCTTTAGCAACTAAATAAATTGCATTTTAGGACTAATCCATTAGTTCAAAACGAATTTTGTGCTTTGCACATGTCTAGAGGAGAATATGATCCTTGTACGCAGCACCTATCCTTTCCCTCCGATCCTTATAATGGTCGGTCTATATATATATTATATTATTTATATATCCCTAAACTGACACTGAAGAGGCCAAGTGTGAGACCATATAGCCAAACCAGAAATGCCAGAGAATATCGTAAGCCGTTGCCAGGGTCAGTATGCCAGAGAATATTGTAAGTCGTTGCCAAGGGTCAGTACGCCAGAGAATATCGTAAGCCGTTGCCAGGGGTCGGAATACAAAGAAATACCAATATCAACAGGAGCAGCTCTAAGGGATGTTAAACCACGATAGGGCAATGTATGAATGCATTGCCCGTGGTTTTAAATACCGGCAGGTCTGCGTCATCACACCTGGCTCTGCCCCACGGCATCTCACATGACTGCTCGGCCTCCCCTCTTCACTCGGCGCCCGGCCAGTGAGCAGTGAAGATGATGCTGCCGGGCGCCTGGTGACCATAGCGCGGTATGTAACAGAGTGGGTATGGACAAAAGACCAGATCTGCGTGTGGAAGCAAGTTTGGGGAAAGGGACAGAACAAGAGGGGATGGCAGTTCCCAACTAAAGAGGGTGTAGTGGTGGCACAGGACTCCAGCTTCAAGTAAGGATAAAACACAGGCATACAGCTCCTTCACCCAGTGGTAGTATCCTATTGTTTGTGTTATAGTTATGCTACTGTTGTAAACAGAATAAAAACAAACTGGTTGTGTCTGACATAACCCTAGAACTAAATCATACCGAGTAAAGCAGCAGCGCGTTTTCTCCAATCAGCTCCGAAGCTGAGGCTATTTACGTTTAACTCAGTCTGACTCTAAGCAGTGTGTCCTGTACACAGGACGATTAATCAACACTGATTAATCGATAATGGAAATAGTTGACAACTAATTTAATCATCGATTAGTTGTCGATTAATCGATTTGTTGTTTCAGCCGTAATGTTAACCCCGATCTATGACGTACCTCAGAATTAATCTTGCTCCCAGCTTAACCCCTGAAGAACCAAGGGTCTTTAAAGTCAATGCATTTATGACTGAACCGTTCCATCATTGGTCCTTAGGGAGTTAAACAGTGTCTACAAAGCCAACTATAGTTGGGTATTTTTTCACTATCAAGACCTCCTCTTGACCTGGGGTTGTCTTCACCTCTCAATGTTTGGGAGGGTATGCTCAGTCAAGAAGGCACTTTTACCCATGATTCTCTACTACCTTTGGACTCTGACAGTGCTTGTGTGACCTGACTTATCTTCAGAAAGCAATACACTCTTTTGTCTGGGAATGTAAGAGGAGCCATTTCCCAGGGTTTGTGACTTTTATACCTAGGTCAAGGGGAGTCATGGGCTCTCCCCCACCTACTTACCGTCTATAACCTTTACAGCTTGCGATGCTCTTTCATATCTATCTGCCTGAAGCTGACACCCTTTGGGATCATTTGGAGAGGGCTATGGCAGCTGGGAGCCCCTCCGAGAGTCAGCAATCAATCAGATCTGCCTGCGTGCAGTTCTGATCCATCTGTTCAGTTAACTGGGTTAGCATGGCATCCAGTTGATCTATGCGTGATTTGTAGTTACCCTGGTTATTTCTATTCCTGCGATACCTGTTCCACACAGGTTGGGACCTATTAGATGACTCAGATTCAGAACCGCTAGTTCGGTTTTGAGGGGGTGACCTTGGCCTTCTGGGCTCCCGGTCATCCCTTCCGTTATGGTTAGGGGGTCCCTATTTACCTCAGTGGCGTCCTGACCTGGCTGGGTTTTGCTTGGAGGATTATTACTTTCCCGGTTATTGCGGGGCCTGGGGCTATTATCCCTACGGTTATCCCCTTGTCTTCGGTCGTCCCGTCGCTCCCTGCGTTCCCTGCGTTGAGGCCTATGCTCCCCACTCCTGGATTGTCGAGGGGCAGATGTTTTCTTGAGGGGGTCCTTGGATTTATCCCCTCGGACCACCTCAGCGTAGGATCATTTCCCACCTTCCACATTTAGCGCGTATGGGGAAATGCCTACCTCCGCCACGATTTTAGTCTCTGCCCTTGTATCGCGTTTATTTTGAGGGTCACTATACTGCTGCATAGAGTATATCTTAGTACTCTCCTTTACCAGCCAATCTAGTGACCGCCTTTCATTAAAATCTCTCGCTAGATTAATTTTGATGTAGGGGGGCAATGCTTCATAAAAGATGGTTTTAAATTCCCGGTGGTCATAATGAGGCTTTCTCTCTGCCAGGCTGTAAGCATTCTTTAAGGTAGCCAGAAATTCTATGGGGCTTTGGCTCCTTTCACACTTTAAGTTATAGACGGCGGCCTTGGCTGCTGTGGCGGACCTGTGTTTTCCGAATTTTCTCAGGCATTTATGTTTGGTCTTCTCCCATGTTGTTATGTTCATGTCTTTTAATGAATCAAAGAAATGCCTAAATTTATTGTTAAACACCCATGGTAGGAAATTAATCATTTCATCATCCTCCTGTATCTCGAGTACCGCCATTACCTTTTCATACATGTCCATATGATCGGTAATGGATGTAGACTCCTTTTTAGAATAGGCGGGTATGGCCTCCTTAAGGAATTTAATGGTTTTAGTGGCGTCCTGTCTGAATCGATGGGTGGGTGAGTTCCGTCTTGAGGATTGATCCTCAAGCCCGGAATACCCTCCGTGGGGATCCCTTTTTATCTGGGGAGCATTTCTACTTGATAGAATGGGTGATCGCCATTTACTATGACCCCCTTTATGATGGTGGTCATTGTCTGATTCATCATCACGATCGCCCGCATCCTCATCGGAGGATGAGTGGGATTGTGAGGAGTCGCAGTTGTGAGTCTGTCCAGCAACAACTTTCCGCGCGGTAGATGCAGGATTTAATGCGGTCTGTATAAGCTCAGATAGTTGGTCTATCTGAGACTGCAGGGAACAGAATTGTTTATCCACCAATCTTGGTGGTTGTGTTCCTGCAGGCTCAGGTTTAACCCCTGCACTGCCGCTTCCATCTTTTGACGGTGTGCTTTCTCCATCCCCTTTTTGTACGCCTCATATTCTGACCGGAGGTGGTCATACTTTCCTTTTACCCGGTCAAATTCATCCCTTAGTTTGTAATATTCTGTTTGTGCTTCTTGGAGTTCGGTTTTTGATTCTTTCTTATCTACGTTTAACTGCGTTATATCCAGTATAGCACTTTCCATCCCATCTTTTACTCTAATGTTTAACTCCTCAATATCCTTCATAAGGGTTACATCCTTTCTGAGCTGATGCAAATCGTGTCTCTGTCGCGTATTCTGGGCCTCAAATTTCGTGCCCAGATATAGCAAAATTGGCCATGTTTGCAGAATCAGTTGATCACGTTTTTTAGAATCTTTTACATTTTGGAATTTATTTATGCAGTCGTAGAGGTAACCGTTTACATCCCACATATCCTTTAGTAGGTCTTTTACTTTGTTTTTGACTTCTTTGGTATAACTCGCTATGTCACAGTCGTCACGGGCAGTTCTCTGCATTATGTATTCAAACATTTCCATTTTACACATTCGTCTATAGGCCTCTACATTCTCTGCTTCTTCTGGGGACAAACACACCTCTTTTTCGCAAGCAGGAGAATTTGCCTGACTGTTTTTGCTAGACATAGTGTTATATTCAAGTGTCAAAAAGACCACCAATTAATGGGAAATCTGAAATCGGTATAGTGAGAAGGTGTTTATCACTAATTGCTTTCTTTCCTGGTTTAACCACAACTGTCTGTATCATACGACAATCAAATTGCTATTTTATCCAATAAAAATTCGCTAGATTCTCAGCAGTTGCCTCCAATATTTGTCAGAAATTATGGGCTCAGATATTAACAATTAATATCTGGCAGAAAAATTAAAGCTAGTGCCTCCAGCCAATAATGTCACACGATATGTGATGATTTAATTGGCGCAATGTGTGATAAACTAAAAAAATACTTTGAGTTCTTTAAACTCTATCTGGATATTTTTATTGGAATAAAATAGCAAAACTAAGCATAGATAAAAACAAACAGGATTTATTATCTTGGAATCTTAACAATCACCAAGCTTTGTTTAGATTGACAGAGTGAAGACCATAGCATGCCACAAATAGATGCCACAGATCCCCAAAACAGGCTAGCCGTTACCAGTTAATGGGGCAGGTATACTAAGCAATGACACATAAATTTACAATACTTACCTAGGACCCCTTTCTGACGGGGTGATCAACAACCGATTATGAATGCCCAAGAGCCACACGACCGTACAAGAATAAATGGGATACCCACGACTAACCGTTCTATGTGATTATTCTAGTGAGGTCTCGCATGTAATGCAATTACTACCTGGTCATAGGAGTCGGTGTGTCAGATTACCATTGAATGTCGGCGTGGACGTTAGAGATCAGATGTGCTTCAAGTCTCAGAATATGAGTAATTCAATTCTAGAAAAAGGGGCCACTATCGTCCCATATAATATTGATCCTTGATTCCTCTGCAGTGGAATCACAATCAATTTCTTATATCCTTTAACCCCTTAGTGACCGGGCGGTTTTACACAAATCCGTCCTTTAGTGACCGCTGCTGTTTTTACGTTTCTGCGCTGTTAGTGTTTAGGACAAATTTTCCTCTTACTCGTTTATGCAACCTACACATATTTTACACTGTTTTTCTCGTCATTAAATGGACTTTATAAAGATACCATTTTTTTCATCATTTCATATAATTTACTATAAAAAACATTGTGAAATATGACAAAAAAATTGAAAAAACACCACTTTTTCGAACTTTGACCCCCAAAATTTCTTATGTATCAACAACCGTCAAAAAAATGTAATTCCTTAGTAGTTTCTAAATTTAGTTCTGAGTTTAGTAATACCCAATGTTTACATATTCCTCGCTTTTTTCCTTATTTTATGCAACAATAAGTGCAAGTAGCACTTTGCCATTTCCAAAGAGTTTATTTTCAAAACTAGTGATAGTGACATTGTAACACTGATATCTGTCACTAATTCCTGAATAACCCTCCACATATACATATTTTTTTAAAGTACACAAATCAAGGTATTAAACTTGGGGTATTTTGACTCTTTCCATGCAAACCATTTTACCACAAATCTATGCCAAAGTTTGAGAAAAAAAAAGTTTTGGTGATTTTTTTTTTGAACGCAATTTAAGAATACATGTACTTTGAACTTTTAAGGTTTACTGCCAAAAAACACCCCAAAATATGTTCAGCAACATCTTCTGAATAAATTGATACCACCCATGTATAGGTATGTCGGGTCATTTGGGGGCTAATAGGCCTTATTTGGGGGGTGCGCATTTCAGTTTTCCAACTTGGAATTTTCACATTTCATCATCATGCACCCATGTCCTATTTGGGACATTTTTGAAGCCGGCCAAAGTAATTTACCCCCATCAAACCATATATTTTTAGAAAGGGCACACCCTAGGGTGCTTCAAAGAGTTGTATTTTAACACTTTCCAGGCACTAGCCCTATGTCAAACTTTCAGGTAGTCACTTTTTGTGTTATTTTTTCACACACATTGTACTTTAGGCATGAATTGTCAAATCCAGTTATGGGTTACTGACAAAAAACACCCCAAAATATGTTCAGCAACATCTTCTGAGTAAATTGATACCACCCATGTATAGGTATGTCGGGTCATTTGGGGGCTAATAGGCCTTATTGGGGGGTGTGCATTTCAGTTTTCCAACTTGGAATTTTCACATTTCGTCATCATGCACCATGTCCTATTTGGGACATTTTTGAAGCCGGCCAAAGTAATTTACCCCTATCAAACCATATATTTTTAGAAAGGGCAACCCTAGGGTGCTTCAAAGAGTTGTATTTTAACACTTTCCATGCACTAGCTCTATGTCAAACTTTCAGGTAGTCACTTTTTGTGTTATTTTTTCACACACATTGTACTTTAGGCATGAATTGTCAAATCCAGTTATGGGTTACTGCCAAAAAACACCCCAAAATATGTTCAGCAACATCTTCTGAGTAAATTGATACCACCCATGTATAGGTATGTCGGGTCATTTGGGGGCTAATAGGCCTTATTTGGGGGGTGCGCATTTCAGTTTTCCAACTTGGAATTTTCACATTTCGTCATCATGCACCCATGTCCTATTTGGGACATTTTTAATGCCGGCCAAAGTAATTTAACCCCTTCAAACCATATATTTTTAGAAAGGGCACACCCTAGGGTGCTTCAAAGAGTTGTATTTTAACACTTTCCATGCACTAGCTCTATGTCAAACTTTCAGGTAGTCACTTTTTGTGTTATTTTTTCACACACATTGTACTTTAGGCATGAATTGTCAAATCCAGTTATGGGTTACTGCCAAAAAACACCCCAAAATATGTTCAGCAACATCTTCTGAGTAAATTGATACCACCCATGTATAGGTATGTTGGGTCATTTGGGGGCTAATAGGCCTTATTTGGGGGGTGCGCATTTCAATTTTCCAACTTGGAATTTTTACATTTCGTCATCATGCACCCATGTCCTATTTGGGACATTTTGAAGCCGGCCAAAGTAATATTCCCCATCAAACCATATATTTTTAAAAGGGCACACCCTAGGGTGCTTCAAAGAGTTGTATTTTAACACTTTCCATGCACTAGCTCTATGTCAAACTTTCAGGTAGTCACTTTTTGTGTTATTTTTTCACACACATTGTACTTTAGGCATGAATTGTCAAATCCAGTTATGGGTTACTGCCAAAAACACCCCAAAATATGTTCAGCAACATCTTCTGAGTATATTGATACCACCCATATATAGATTTGTTCTGTTGTTTTTGGGGTGCTACGCCAATCTTTTGACATGTGCTTGTCAATTTTCTAATTTGACATACAGTGTATTTTCTTTGCTTATCTTCTTTTTAGGGGCCTTTTCACATACCCCAATTTTATGAACGTGCATATATTTGGTAAGCTAACACCCCAAAGTATTGTAAATGGAGTGTTTTTATGCCATGGATGCAACCGTTTGCTCCAAACAAATTGGATACTGTTTGGTGGTCATTTTTCATTTTCACACCCACATCAGTTTTGGACTGTGATTTAGGAGACACTGTTGTTTGTTACTGCATGAAGACTCTCCAGGTTGTTTTCTGCAAGGTCTCCTGAGTACACCCATGCCCCCCATGCATAGGTTTTCCAGGATTTTGGGAAGGTTCAAATACAATTTTTATGACTTTGTCATTGGAGTTGAAATTGAGATTATTTCTTCAGCTAGGCCTATCTTTGGTTTTGGGTCTACCGCATACCCCAGTTTGAATTATTGCCAGAAAATTGTTTATATTTGTTATGTTGACACCCCAAGGTATTGCATATGGAGTGCTTTGATGCCATGGATGCAACGGTTTTAGCCCAAAACATTTTGAGAAGGTGTGTGGCGGTAATTTTTAATTTTCAGATTTTTACGCCCACATTAGATTTGGACTGTGATTTAGGAGACACTGTTGTTTGTTACTGCATGAAAACTCTCCAGGTTGTTTTCTGCAAGGTCTCCTGAGTACACCCATGCCCCCCATGCATAGGTTTGCCAGGATTTTGGGGAAGTTCAAATACAATTTTTATGACTTTGTCATTGGAGTGAAAAAATTGAGATTATTCTTCAGCTAGGCCTATCTTTGGTTTTGGGTCTACCGCATACCCCATTTGAATTATTGCCAGAAAATTGTTTATATTTGTTATGTTGACACCCCAAGGTATTGCATATGGAGTTGTTGGAGATTATCGACTTCTTTAATAGGTCAGGGATATATTAATTATGACGCATATTTTTTCTTATTGTTGATATACATAGATATATATATATTATTGACAGTGCCTCCAATACCAGTGGTATAAATTGGTATTTAACCCCTAGGATAGGGATTAAACCAATCAATGAATATACGTCTTAACAAATATATGGCGCGTTATCCCGAGTTCTTTTGATGCTCTCTAGATATTTTAAACACAATAAAATCAATAAAGATATGAGACTGCGTAACGGTAAAACAATTCAAACCAAAATTTATTCACACGTCAAGTTTCATACAATCGTATGTTATCAACGGATTAGCAAACTACAATTGACAAGTGATTATATATTTTGGTCAGTAGCGATACTGTGACACGTAATAATCTAATGGACAGATATTTTAGGTTTATAGACCGCACCACAGATATACACGCCTCAATTCTTAAACACCAAACTCTATTCTATTCACTTAAACCTTTCCCATTATAAACCAATCCTCCACCTGGCTAAGATAAACACTCAGTTACTGGGCATCACCTGCAGCACAATTTATTATTGTGGGGGCCTATTCACTAAATGCAACTTCCTTCAGGGAGATACATAACACACTCGATAGGGAGACTATCTCTTCCACAGATCAATCACAGCACTTCATTCGATATACGTTAACCTAACGCTTCTTAATGACTTACAGCGCGTGCATTCATTCGAAGGGCTGCAAGATGGATATGGAAGGGGTTATGCTAGGTTACGAATGGGGCGGACAGTACTTGACATATAAAAGCTATTTCACGGTCCCAGCGTATCTCACTATAGGTATGTAATTGATCTTTAGATGTCCACAAACAGTATTCTTGGAATATAAATAATTTCACTAAATTATGGCTCAAGTATGCAGCCGTGTAAATAGATTTCTCCCTTAGCACTCCTCTGCAGTGGACTGTAAAGGCAGAATTTCTATTCTACTGATTATTAGGCTCAAACAGCAAAATAATTCATTTATATTCCTTTAGTTTGTGATGGACATCTAAAGTCAGGACTATGCAATTAGAAAATAGATATCATATTATTCAGGTATACTTTACCATCTGGTTAGTGAAGATGGAGTGGTGGAAGATTAGGGTGTGGTCGGTCTTAAAGGGGCGGCCGATGGTGATTGCCTTTCTTCCCTCCAAGCGTCCCTCAGGTCTCTCCCCAAGCTTTTCTCAGTCTCTGTTCCTCTCTGCTCTGGAGTGTCCCCTCTATATAGTGGTCTTCCGCCCAGTTTTAGATCTAGCCCATCACTATGTGGCCTCATTTGATTGGAGGATATATATTCATCAACTCCAGGGGTCTGTCCAGGTGTTATGTTACCTGGCCAGCAGATGGCGCTCTCAGATCAACCATCAACCTTCTGCAGGAATTAATTTATGGGCTTGGCCAATCTTTTACTGGTTTGGGGTCGTTTTATTCCTATATCCCGGGACTCCATAGATTTTATTAACAAATTCAAATTTATTTCTATTGTGGCATCTCATCCCCCTTTACTTATATCCACAGGGATGTGTATGTGAGGGGACATGCAATCATTCATTCGTGGTATCGTTTTTTAACAGTCACACGTTACCCGACTTAATCGGCTTCATGCGGGTTAGTACACCAGACATTTGTGATGATCAACTAAATGTGGTAGGGCCTCTGTTTTTATAAGATGCTAAAATTATCAGTTCTAACTAATAAATATTCTCATACCATATAGTACATATTGCCGAATAGCAAGCTGGTTTACCCAAAACCTTCTTTGGGTTTTTTTTTCTTTATTGGGCAACCTATTGTTCCATGTTTACGTGGTCTTCAGAGTTTCGATGTGACGAAATAAACACAATACTGAGATATCTATCTTAGTTGTCATTGTGTTCCCTTACTTTTAAACCATTTGATCTAAACCCTGTTGGTTGTAACAAATAAATAAAATAAACAGAGTCCATTAGACTGTCTTTGATCAATGTTAAATGTCCTTTCTTGTATGCGTAACACTAACGAGTTTAGCTTATCTCTTTTGTTCTTGTTATATATTAACGACGCAGACAAGTTGTTTGCGTGACGCAATTCCTGGCCCCAAATTTAAACATTCCTGCGTTATAGAAATTTTATATCTAAAAAGGTCTGACAGAGTACTTTGATGCCATGGATGCAACGGTTTTAGCCCAAAACATTTGAGAAGGTGTGTGGCGGTAATTTTTCAATTTTCAGATTTTTACGCCCACATTACATTTGGACTGTGATTTAGGAGACACTGTTGTTTGTTACTGCATGAAAACTCTCCAGGTTGTTTTCTGCAAGGTCTCCTGAGTACACCCATGCCCCCCATGCATAGGTTTGCCAGGATTTTAGGAAGGTTCAAATACAATTTTTATGACTTTGTCATTGGAGTTGAAATTGAGATTATTTCTTCAGCTAGGCCGATCTTTGGTTTTGGGTCTACCGCATACCCCAGTTTGAATTATTGCCAGAAAATTGTTTATATTTGTTATGTTGACACCCCAAGGTATTGCATATGGAGTGCTTTGATGCCATGGATGCAACGGTTTTAGCCCAAAACATTTGAGAAGGTGTGTGGCGGTAATTTTTCAATTTTCAGATTTTTACGCCCACATTAGATTTGGACTGTGATTTAGGAGACACTGTTGTTTGTTACTGCATGAAAACTCTCCAGGTTGTTTTCTGCAAGGTCTCCTGAGTACACCCATGCCCCCCATGCATAGGTTTGCCAGGATTTTGGGAAGGTTCAAATACAATTTTTATGACTTTGTCATTGGAGTTGAAATTGAGATTATTTCTTCAGCTAGGCCTATCTTTGGTTTTGGGTCTACCGCATACCCCAGTTTGAATTATTGCCAGAAAATTGTTTATATTTGTTATGTTGACACCCCAAGGTATTGCATATGGAGTGCTTTGATGCCATGGATGCAACGGTTTTAGCCCAAAACATTTGAGAAGGTGTGCGGCGGTAATTTTTCAATTTTCAGATTTTTACGCCACATTAGATTTGGACTGTGATTTAGGAGACACTGTTGTTTTTTACTGCATGAAAACTCTCCAGGTTGTTTTCTGCAAGGTCTCCTGAGTACACCCATGCCCCCCATGCATAGGTTTGCCAGGATTTTGGGAAGGTTCAAATACAATTTTTTATTACTTTGTCATTGGAGTTGAAATTGAGATTATTTCTTCAGCTAGGCCTATCTTTGGTTTTGGGTCTACCGCATACCCCAGTTTGAATTATTGCCAGAAAATTGTTTATATTTGTTATGTTGACACCCCAAGGTATTGCATATGGAGTGCTTTGATGCCATGGATGCAACGGTTTTAGTCCAAAACATTTGAGAAGGTGTGTGGCGGTAATTTTTCAATTTTCAGATTTTTACGCCCACATTAGATTTGGACTGTGATTTAGGAGACACTGTTGTTTGTTACTGCATGAAAACTCTCCAGGTTGTTTTCTGCAAGATCTCCTGAGTACACCCATGCCCCCATGCATAGGTTTGCCAGGATTTTGGGAAGGTTCAAATACAATTTTTATGACTTTGTCATTGGAGTTGAAATTGAGATTATTTCTTCAGCTAGGCCTATCTTTGGTTTTGGGTCTACCGCATACCCCAGTTTGAATTATTGCCAGAAAATTGTTTATTATTTGTTATGTTGACACCCCAGGTATTGCATATGGAGTGCTTTGATGCCATGGATGCAACGGTTTTAGCCCAAAACATTTGAGAAGGGTGTGGCGGTAATTTTTCAATTTTCAGATTTTTACGCCCACAGTAGTTTTGGACTGTGATTTAGGAGACACTGTTGTTTGTTACTGCATGAAAACTCTCCAGTTTGTTTTCTGCAAGGTCTCCTGAGTACACCCATGCCCCCATGCATAGGTTTGCCAGGATTTTGGGAAGGTTCAAATACAATTTTTATGACTTTGTCATTGGAGTTGAAATTGAGATTATTTCTTCAGCTAGGCCTATCTTTGGTTTTGGGTCTACCGCATACCCCAGTTTGAATTATTGCCAGAAAATTTTTTATATTTGTTATGTTGACACCCCAAGGTATTGCATATGGAGTGCTTTGATGCCAATGGATGCAACGGTTTTAGCCCAAAACATTTGAGAAGGTGTGTGGCGGTAATTTTTCCATTTTCAGATTTTTACGCCCACATTAGATTTGGACTGTGATTTAGGAGACACTGTTGTTTGTTACTGCATGAAAACTCTCCAGGTTGTTTTCTGCAAGGTCTCCTGAGTACACCCATGCCCCCCATGCATAGGTGTGCAAAGATTTTGGCAAAATACAGCACCAATTGTAGAACATAAAAATGTACGAATAAAATGTAAAAGTCTGGTGCAGTAAAAGAAAAAAAAAACTAAACTGAACTAACTAACTGGAGTGTGAGAAAAAATAGAAAGGAAAAAAAAAATCACAGATCACGCACAGTGTGATATATCTTGAAACAGTCCCCAAGACACAGACCGGGTTGTCCAGGGCATTCTGGGCAGTAAAAGATTGTGTCTCTCCTCTGCCCCCTCTGAAACACACCCTGCATCTTTTTTGGGGTTTCTGTTTGCCCTCAGTAGGGGGGATTTTATAATAAAATGTGTAGCCCCAACTCTTTCCCCCATCACCGCCCGGGGAGCATGTGCATCCTGGTACAAAAAACCCGAAATGACCTGGAGCTGAAACTGTAAAAAGGACAGCGTCACTCCGGGGTTTGCCTTTTTGCAGAGCAAAAAGGCATTGTGGGTTGCAATTTGCATCAGGTAAATTGCAACCTTTTTGTACCAGGCCCTTGACTTCCGCATAATCTGGTAGGGCTGGAGCAGTTGATCTGCCAGATCAACCCCACCCATATGCCGGTTATAGTCTTTGATGCACACTGGCTTCCTGATGTGCTCAGCTCTGCCACGTACAGAGACCTCCACAGACCTCTCAGTGTGGATGGTGGATAGAAGGTATACATCCTTCTTGTCTCTGTACTTGACCGCCAACAGCTCCTCTTGGCGCAGAGCTGAGGCTCCCCCCTTTTTAGCCGGGAGTGGACAAGCTGTGCTGGGAAACCTATGCGGTTCTTGCGAACAGTACCGCATGCTGCTGTATCAAAACAATACAGCAGCTTGAACAAAGGGACACTCGTATAAAAATTATCAAGATACAAGTGGTACCTTTGTTCATCATCAGGGGAAAAAGTAGGTCCCACACAACTTGCCACTGGTTCCCATGTGTTCTGGGCAACCTGGAGGGTCAAGGCTACTATCCTTTCCCTCGTACACCCGGAAGGCCTGAGTATACCCACTCTCGCTGTCACAGAGCTTATACACCTTCACTCCATACCTGGAGCGTTTGGAAGGAATATACTGCTTGAATCCCAGCCTTCCCTTGTATTTCATTAGGGATTCATCCACGCAGATATTCCTTCCAGGTGTATAAGCCTCTGCAAACCTGGCGGCGAAGTGGGTAATCAGGGGGAGGATTTTATACAGCCTGTCAAACTGGGGATGCTCTCTAGGAGGGCACAGGCTGTTGTCACTGAAGTGCATGAAACGCAAAATGTTTTAATACCTTCTACGTGACATTGATTGGGGTAAATGGGGGTAGAGCAGATGGGGCTACTGCTCCAGTAGGAGCGAATTGAGGGCTTCTTTATGATGCCCATCAGCATAGTAAGTGCCCAGAATTTCAGAAATTCTGGCACATCTAGCGGGGTCCATTGCTGCCTTGCCAAGTAGGAGTCTGGCTTCGCAGCACAATGCTGATGGGCATACAGATTTGATTGGGCCACGATGTGGCCCAACAAATCATCCCCCATAAACACCTGCAAAAACTGTGTGGCGGTAAATCCTGCAACGTCAATATTGATGCCAGGATTTGCCGTGAAAGGAGGGATATCTGGCCTCTGGCGATGAGGCACTACCCACTCCTCAGCTGGAGCTGTGCGTCTCCTGCTGGCAGGTGGTGACCCAGGATCTGCATCAGAAACATCACTAGATACATCAGCCAGCGTAGATAATGTATCTAGCGACGTCTCTGAGAAGTTAGCAGGGTCGAAATCAGGGTCTGAGTCTGACGCAGATGCCTCAGATTCTGACGCCAGGATGGCATATGCCTCCTCGGCGCTGTACACCCTCTCAAACATTATATATAATAGATTATAAAATTTTATAACTATTATATATATAAGCGGATTATTGGTTCTTAGAAGAACCGTTGGGTTTCACAAGAAAATACAAATAAACACCTAAATCTCTCTAAATCAATCTAAACCTGCCTCAATTCTTCTAAATCTCCCTAAAATCTCTCTAAATCTGCCTCAATTTTTCTAATCTCACTAAATCTACCTAAAATCTCTAACCTGTCAAATCTGATCTCTCTCTCTCTCGCTCACCAAAACACAAGTGAGGAGAGGGAGGGAGAATCACAGAGGTCAGAGCCAATATTTACAAAATATTGACTGACCTGACCTGACAAATTAGAAATTTTATTTTGATTTTTTCTAACTTCTGATTGGATGTTGCTAGCCTGCCTCTCTGATGAGGCAGGCTAGGAACATCCCACTCAGCCCCAAGATGACCCTGCCCTTAGAAGGGCAGCGCCATCTTGGCTGTCAGTTTATTTTATTTTATACCTTTTTATTTATTTTTATTTAACTTTTTTTTTTTTTACACTTTTTTTTACTCTGCTGGGTGCCTTGATCCCTCGAGGCACCCAGCAGAGCACCTGATCACTCATGTGATCTATTATGTACTGAGTGCCACGATACCTCGTGGCACTCAGTAATTCCTGCCGCTACCGGAAGTGATCGCTCGGGGGGAGCGATCACGGATGGACCGGCGGCAGGTAAGCATATTGCAAGGATGCCTCGAGGCATCCCTGCAATATACACAGAGCAGCTGGAAGCGATCCGATCGCTTCCAGCGCTCTCTAGAAGTGCCGGGCACCTCTCTGGTAAAACCGGATGTTGATCGCTCCCGGGGAGCGATCACAAGGTGCCCCAGCACTTGTAACCGCCATTGCACGGATGCCTGGACTCCCAGGCAGCGTGCAATGGCCCTGGAGCTGCTGGAAGTGATCCGATCGCTTCCAGCGCGCTCTAGAAGTGCCGGGCATCTCTCCGGTGAAACCGGATGTTGATCGCTCCCGGGGAGCGATCACAAGGTGCCCCGGCACTTGTAACCGCCATTGCATGGATGCCTGGACTCCCAGGCAGCCTGCAATGGTGTTTGAGCGGCTGGAAGCGATCCGATCGCTTCCAGCGCTCAAAAGACCGCAGGACGTACCATGTACGTCAGCGGGTCTAAAAGAGACCCGCGGCCATGACGTACATGGTACGTCCAAGGTCCCTAAGGGGTTAAACTTTGGCAATAAGCCTGAATTACTCTTTATTCTTTTGTAAATGAATCGCATCTGACGTGGCAATACATAGAACACTATCAAATAATATAACAGTTTGGCTCAGCTATTTTCTACGGTACTCAACACAATGACTATACGGGTTATGTGATATTTAAAGCGGCTATACCTTACCAATCTCAGTGGCCTGGCCTAGGATCTGGGGTCAGGTCTGGAATCTGATCTTGGCAGCGGTCGAGAGAGATGGGGCTTTCAGGGTCCTCTGGGCTGGATTGGAGTGGAGTTGGTTCCCTGGATGGGTGTAAGCTCTCTGTCTGGATGGTCAGGCCTTGGGAGTCTCCTGGATGGGTCTCTGCCCTGGTGTCCAGTCTTTAGCCCTCATATAGCCATTTCACACCTGCCTAAATCCTACCCACCTGTATCTAATTATCCTTGTGTTGCATCCTGATTGGTCTATATTAATATGTGAGGGTCAGGTGTCCGACATTTACCTGGCCACTGGGTGGCACTGCGGGACCATGTATCTTTTAGGGAGTTTTTCAAAGTTTTAAGTGGTGACAAAGTTAATTATACTATAAAGGATTCTATTTATATAAAGCTACCCTATGTCAGAAATATATACATTAATTTGACTTATGCGGGGCTATTTTATTCATAATTCTAGTATCGCCCAACATACCATCACAATCCATGTTTTATATAATCTGAATCACAAACATCATTCCTCTTAAACTATCCCTCTATTCCAAATCCCCTTACATGTATAATTTTAATACAATCCATGATAAACCATTGAGAATCACGGGAACCTTGCATTACGTTGTTGATTTACGTTGTTGATTTAAAATACAGATTGTATATACATATATAAAAAGAAAACAGATTTTGGCTGGGTTTCTTCATACTGTGAAAAAGTTTCTGGAAACGGAGTCGTTTCTGCAGTTGTTTTAAGCCCATACGTAAATAAATGGTTTATTTGCTGGGTGGCAAGATGAAACTTAGTGTCTGTGAAACTTAGCCAATTGGTATGTATATTTCTCAATTTCCTCAAGGCCTTATTTGCTCGAAGATGTCTCCATCCAGATGCCATATGGCACTTATCCCAAAGTAACTCTGAAACCCATTGTCTTCAGGGAAAGACTTTATATCTGGATAGGTTATCATTGAGTGTCTAACAGCAAAGCTCCTTTGATCCTGCCTGTGTCGAGAGAGGTCAAAGAGAAAAAAAAACGTAGTTTTTTTTCTGATGTTCCATCAAACCTTGCGCGTTTTTAAATTAATTTCACCATAACCAGACCTCTGACAGTATGGAACAGAGTAGGTACTAGGGTGGCTAGCCTCCCATATTTTTAACCTTTACCGCTGTTACATTTCTATATTAAAAAATGGGAAATGGGGACCCCCTGACCCAAACAACCAATAACCCATCCTTTGAAAAACAGGTGGGGAAAGTGCTAGAAAGCACATGGATTCCGTGAAAAAAATGGAATATACCCACCACTTGTAGAATTAAAGGATAATGTAGGTTGACCATATCCAGCACTGTGTATAAACAGCTTCAAAAAAGATAATGCGCTCTTTATATACATATACAGCTTTTATATAAGATCCAATGCTCTGAATATATGGCTTTATGTAAGATCCAATGCTCTGTATATACGGCTTTATTTGAGAGCAAATACTCTGTATATACGGCATTATATATGATTCAGCAGTTTGTATATAATCCTTTATATGAGATCCAGTGCAGTGTGTATACAGCTTTAAATAGGATCCAATGCTCTGTGTATATACAGATTTATATAAGTTCCAGTTGTATGTATATACAGCTTTATGTAGGAACCAGTGCTCTGTACATTCGGCTTTATATAGGATCCAACGCTGTGTGTATATACAGCTTTATATAGGATCAAGCACTCTGTATATAAAGCTTTATGTAGGATCCAGCACTATTTATATATGGCTTTATGTAAGAACCAACGCTCTGTATATACAGCTTGATATGAGATCCAAGACTCTGTATATATGGATTTGTATATGATCCAGCACTTTTTATATACAGCTTTATATAAGATCCAGTGTTCCGTGTATATATGGCTTTATATTCAATCCAGCATTTTGCATATACAGCTTTATGAGATCCAGTGCTCTGTGTATATACAGCTTTATATAGGAACCAATGCTCTATGTATATATGGCTTCATAAATGATCCAGCGCTTTGTATATACAGCTTTATATGAGATCCAATGATCTGTGTATATATACGCTTTATATATGATCCAGTGCTTTGTATATACAGCTTTATATGAGAGCAAGTGGTAAGTGTATATACAGTTTTATATAGGATCCAAAGCTCTGTGTATATACAGCTTTATATGAGATCAAGTGCTCAGTGTATATACAGTTTTATATAGGATCCAAAGCTCTGCGTATATACAGCTTTATATAAGATCCAGCTCTCTGTATATAAAGTCTTACGTAGGATCCAGAGCTCTGTATATACGCCTTCAAATAGGATCCAGCACTATGTATATACGGCTTTATATATGATCCAGCGCTGTGTGCATACATCTTTACATGAGATCCAGTGCTCTGTGTATACACAGCTTTATATAGAATCCAACGCTCTGTGTATATAAAGCTTTATGTAGGATCCAGCACTCTGTACACATGTCTTTATGTAAGATACAACGCTCTGTATATACAGAGTTTGATATGAGATCCAACACTTTCTGTATTTGGCTTTGTATATGATCCAGCACTTTGAATATACAGCTTTATATGAGATCCAGTGTTCAGTGTACATACAGCTTTATATAGGATCCAACGCTCTATGTATAAACAGTTTTATATATGATCCAGCGCCTAGTATATACAGATTTATATGAGATCTAATGTTCTGTGTATATATGGCTTTATATATAATCCAGCACTCTGTATGTACAGCTTTACATGAGATCCAGTGCTCTGTGTATATATACAGCTTTTTATAGGATCAAACTCTGTGTGTATATACAGCTTTATATAGGATCCAGTTCCCTGTATATACAGCTTTATGTAGGATCCAGCGCTCTGTATACATGGCTTTATGTAAGTTCCAACACTCTGTATACATGGCTTGATATGAGATCCAATGCTCTGTATACACGGCTTTATATAGGATCCAACACTTTCTATATACAGATTTACATGAGATCCAGTGTTCCGTGTATATACGGCTTTATATGACCCAGCGCTTTGTATATACAGCTTGATATGAGATCCAATGTTCTGTGTGTATATATGGCTTTATATATGATCCAGCGCTCTGTATATACAGCTTTATATGAGATCCAGTGCTCTGTGTATATACAGCTTTATATAGAATCCAACGCTGTGTGTATATATACGGCTTTATATAGAATCCAGCTCTCTGTATATACAGCTTTATGTAGGATCCAGCGCTCTGTATACATGGCTTTATGTAAGATCCAAAGCTCTGTATATACGGCTTGATATGAGATCCAATGCTCTGTATATACGGCTTTATATATGATTAAGCACTTTGTATATACAGCATTACATGAGATCTAGAGTTCTGTGTATGTACAGTTTTATACAGGATCCAATGCTCTGTGTATATACAGCTTTAAGTAGGATCCAGCGCTCTGTTTATACGGCTTTATATAAGAACTATCACTCTGTATATACGGCTATATATATATGATCAAGTGTTTTGTATATACAGCTTAATATGAGATCCAGTGATCTGTGTATATACAGCTTTGTATAGGATCCAACGCTCTGTGCATATACAGCTTTGTATAGGATCCAATGCTCTGTGTATATACAGTCTTTAATAACATCTAGCTCTCTGTATATAAAGTCTTATGTAGGATCCAGTGCTCTGTATTTACAGCTTTATGTAGGATCCAGTGCTGTGTATATACGGCTTTATATAGGATCTAACTATCTGTGTATATATGGCTTTATATAGGATCTAACTATCTGTGTATATAAGGCTTTATATAGGATCTAACATCTGTGTATATACGGCTTTATATAGGATCCAGCACTCTATGCAGGGTTTAAAAATACACTCATCTGCGACCAGTTAAATATTTGGCTTGACAAGTGCAGCAGGAATCAAAAGGTTAACGGAGCTCTGGCTGCTCACCAAAAGTGTGCGCAGAGCACCATTGCTTCTGGTATCCTGAAGGACCAATCACTTTGTATATGTGTGTGGAGCATCCTCGGAATTTGCCCCATCAATGAAGACGCTCCATCCCGATTAGGGATGGGCGTTCGGTTCAATTCGAAGGTGAGTTCGAATCGAATATCGGCCATTCGGGTGTTCGGCGAACGCCGATCATTATGGGATGTTCGTGGTTTGTTCGACCACTGACATTCCATAATAAAAAATGTGTCCACAGGTCTCCTAAATTGTACCGGCGGCTGCCAGTACATTTAGGAGACCTGTGGCTGCGTCCCCCGGCCACCGTAACTCACCTGTCTTGCAGCTGTCCTGGCCTTCTGTTCCCAGTCCGTCAGCTCCTCCGGTCCGTCTGGCCGCGGCTCGACTCTGCCCCATGTCTTCATGCTGAATGGTCTGATTGGGCAAAAGTCCTGCGCCTGACCTGGACGTTGCACAATCAGGGCTCAATATTGAATTAGAGCCCTGATTGGGCAAAGTCCAGTTCAGGCGCAGGACTTTGCAAAATCAGATAATTCAGCATGAAGACGTGGGGCAGAGAGGAGCTGCAGCCAAACGGACCAGAGGAGCTGACGGACCAGGGAACAGGAGGCTGGGACAGCTGCAGGACAGGTGAGTTACGGGGGCCTGGGGCCGCAGCCAAAGGTCTCCTAAATGTACCGGCAGCCGCCGGTACATTTAGGAGAACTGTGAACACATTTTGCGAGTTCGGCCCCCATTGATTAACATTGTGTTAGAGTTCGTATTCAAACATTTCGGCCGTTTGGCTGTTCAAATACGAACCGAACACAGGGGTGTTCGGCTCATCACTAATCCTAATATGGCTCCGAGCAGTGGCTTGCAAAGTGTTAATCAGCGCTGGTATTACAATGTCCCAGTGCTGATCAACGCCTGGCTCTCGTTAACGAAAAGTAAACCAGAGCCAGAACCTGGTTTTAACGGATTAAGCTTCTGCAGAATCCGTTAACACCAGCTCTAAAAAATAATAGAAAGCAGCATATACTCACCCTTTGTTACGCAGCTAGGACTGCGGCTCTGTCTGCCACCTCCAGCCAGCGGGAGCAGGGAAAGACAGGGGAAAGAAGTCCCCATCTCTCCCTGCGTATCAATACGTCAACCGCCCGGGTCTCGCAAAGCGAGATCCGGCCGGTAACGTGACCGGCAGAGAGGAACTCAATGGAGTCCTATGGACTCCAGCGAGTGGATGCTCGCGGCTGCGCTCAGTGCTGCCCCGAGCATCCAGATTTTGAACGGGCGAAAAGAAATGTAGGCAGCATTTTTTGCGCCTGCATTACAATCTGGTGTTAAAAAGCGTGCGCAAGGGGGAAAACTGCGGTCGCGTATTAACGCCAAGATTGTAATAGTGCCCTTAGTATATATTCAGCTTTATATATGATCCAGCAGTATAAGATCCAACGCTCTGTACATATGGCATTTATATAAGGCTTCAGCCACAGCAAGCTGAAGGCTGAAATTTCAGGAGGACATGGAAATGTGATTTCTTAACAATAATTAGAAGTCTACATTAATATCAATGCTAGCAAAGTTTAAATATGCCAACGGGATATTTTTATCCTTTGATACAACAAGTGGTTGTCCCCATTTCCAAGACACAAAAAAATATGGCAACAACTAATATGTATGGAACAGAGAAGGTACTAGGGTGGCTAGCCTCCCATATTTTTTACCTTTAATGCTGTTACATTTCTATATTAAAAAATGGGAAATGGGGACCCCCTGACCCAAACAACCATTAACCCATCCTTTGAAAAACAGGTGGGGAAAGTGCTAGAAAGCACATGGATTCCTTGAAAAAAATGGAATATACCCACCACTTGTAGAATTAAAGGATAAAGTAGGTTGAACATATCCAGCACTGTGGAAAACCAGCTTCAAAAAAGATAATACTCTCTCTATATATATACCGCTTTTATATAAGATCCAACGCTCCGAATATATGGCATTTATATAAGGCTTCAGCCACAGCAAGCTGAAGGCTGAAATTAGATTCAGCGCTCTCTATTCACTGGTTTATATAAGATCCAACGCTCTGTATATATGGCATTTATATAAGGCTTCAGCCACAGCAAGCTGAAGGCTGAAATTTCAGGAGGACATGGAAAAGTGATTTCTTAACAATAATTAGAAGTCTACATTAATATCAATGCTAGCAAAGTTTAAATATGCCAACGGGATATTTTTATCCTTTGATACAACAAGTGGTTGTCCCCATTTCCAAGACACAAAAAAATATGGCAACAACTAATATGTATCGAACAGAGAAGGTACTAGGGAGGCTAGCCTCCCATATTTTTACCTTTACCGCTGTTACATTTCTATATTAAAAATGGGAAATGGGGACCCCCTGACCCAAACAACCATTTAACCATCCTTTAAAAAACAGATGGTAAAAGTGCTAGAAAGCACATGGATTCCTTGAAAAAAATGGAATATACCCACCACTTGTAGAATTAAAGGATAAAGTAGGTTGAACATATCCAGCACTGTGGAAAACCAGCTTCAAAAAAGATAATACTCTCTTTATATATATACCGCTTTTATATAAGATCCAATGCTCCGAATATATGGCATTTATATAAGGCTTCAGCCACAGCAAGCTGAAGGCTAAAATTAGATTCAGCGCTCTCTATTCACAGGTTTATATAAGATCCAACGCTCTGTATATATGGCATTTATATAAGGCTTCAGCCACAGCAAGCTGAAGGCTGAAATTTCAGGAGGACATGGAAAAGTGATTTCTTAACAATATTTAGAAATCTACATTAATATCAATGCTAGCAAAGTTTAAGTATGCCAACGGGATATTTTTATCCTTTGATACAACAAGTGGTTGTCCCCATTTCCCAGGCACAAAAAAATATGGCAACAACTAATATGTATGGAACAGAGAAGGTACTAGGGTGGCTAGCCTCCCATATTTTTTACCTTAATGCTGTTACATTTCTATATTAAAAAATGGGAAATGGGGACCCCCTGACCCAAACAACCATTAACCCATCCTTTGAAAAACAGGTGGGGAAAGTGCTAGAAAGCTCATGGATTCCTTGAAAAAAAAAGGAATATACCCACCACTTGTAGAATTAAAGGATAAAGTAGGTTGAACATATCCAGCACTGTGGAAAACCAGCTTCAAAAAAGATAATACTCTCTCTATATATATACCGCTTTTATATAAGATCCAACGCTCCGAATATATGGCATTTATATAAGGCTTCAGCCACAGCAAGCTGAAGGCTGAAATTAGATTCAGCGCTCTCTATTCACTGGTTTATATAAGATCCAACGCTCTGTATATATGGCATTTATATAAGGCTTCAGCCACAGCAAGCTGAAGACTGAAATTTCAGGAGGACATGGAAAAGTGATTTCTTAACAATAATTAGAAGTCTACATTAATATCAATGCTAGCAAAGTTTAAATATGCCAACGGGATATTTTTATCCTTTGATACAACAAGTGGTTGTCCCCATTTCCAAGACACAAAAAAATATGGCAACAACTAATATGTATCGAACAGAGAAGGTACTAAGGAGGCTAGCCTCCCATATTTTTACCTTTACCGCTGTTACATTTCTATATTAAAAATGGGAAATGGGGACCCCCTGACCCAAACAACCATTTAACCATCCTTTAAAAAACAGATGGTAAAAGTGCTAGAAAGCACATGGATTCCTTGAAAAAAATGGAATATACCCAACACTTGTAGAATTTAAGGATAAAATAGGTTGACCATATCCAACACTGTGTATAAAAAGCATCATATATAAAAATGCACTCTTTACATATACAGCTTTCATATAAGATCCAATGCGCATTATATATGGCTTTATATAAGATCCAGCATTCTATATATACAGCTTTATAAATGATAAAAATCTCTGTATACATGGCTTTAAATACGATCCAACACTTAGGGCCCTATTACACTCTTCACGCTAACGGTAGCACTCACCTGCGTGAGCACTACCGTTAGCTGCGGTATTCACGGCATATTACAATCCAAATGCAAACGGGTTAAAACCCATTTGCGTTGGTACCTTGCGCTTCTCAGGGCAAGGTTACTGCACTTTCTGCTCCCTATACTTAACATGGGGAGTGCAAAGTGTTAATCAGCGCTGGTATTACAATGTGCCAGTGCTGATCAACGCCTGGCTCTGGTTAACGAAAAGTTAACCAGAGCCAGAACCTGGTTTTAACGGATTAAGCTTCTGCAGAATCCGTTAACACCGGCTCTAAAAATAATAGAAAGCAGCATATACTCACCCTTTGTTCCGCAGCTAGGACTGCGGCTCTGTCTGCCACCTCCGGCCGGCGGGAGCAGGGAAAGACAGGGGAAAGGAGTCCCCATCTCTCCCTGCGTATCACTACGTCAACCGCCCGGATCTCGTAACGCGAGATCCGGCCGGTAACGTGACCGGCAGAGAGGAACTCAATGGAGTCCTATGGACTCCAGCGAGTGGATGCTCGCGGCTGCGCTCAGTGCTGCCCCGAGCATCCAGATTTTTAACGGGCGAAAAGAAATGCAGGAAGCATTTTTTGCGCCTGCATTACAATCTGGTGTTAAAAAGCGTGCGCAAGGGGGAAAACTGCGGTCGCGTATTAACGCCAAGAGTGTAATAGTGCCCTTAGTATATATTCAGCTTTATATATGATCCAGCATTCTATATATAAAGCTTTATATGAGACCTAGCGCTCTGTATACATAGCTCTATATAATATCCAACAGTTTCTATATATACACGGCTTTATATAAGATCAAGTACTCTTTATACAGCTTTATAGGACATTCAGTACTCTGTGTGTATACAGTTTTATATGGGATCAAGTGCTCTGTACATACAACTTTATATAAGACCCCCGTGCTATATACATACAGCTTTTCTCTGAGATCCAGCGCTCTCTATTCACTGGTTTATATAAGATCCAACTCTCTGTATATATGGCGTTTATATAAGGCTTCAGCCACAGCAAGCTGAAGGCTGAAATTTCAGGAGGACATGGAAAAGTGATTTCTTAACAATATTTAGAAATCTACATTAATATCAATGCTAGCAAAGTTTAAGTATGCCAACGGGATATTTTTATCCTTTGATACAACAAGTGGTTGTCCCCATTTCCCAGGCACAAAAAAATATGGCAACAACTAATATGTATGGAACAGAGAAGGTACTAGGGTGGCTAGCCTCCCATATTTTTTACCTTTAATGCTGTTACATTTCTATATTAAAAAATGGGAAATGGGGACCCCCTGACCCAAACAACCATTAACCCATCCTTTGAAAAACAGGTGGGGAAAGTGCTAGAAAGCACATGGATTCCTTGAAAAAAATGGAATATACCCACCACTTGTAGAATTAAAGGATAAAATAGGTTGATCAAATCCAGCACTGTGGAAAACCAGCTTCAAAAAAGATAATACTCTCTTTATATATATATACCGCTTTTATATAAGATGCAATGCTCCGAATATATGGCATTTATATAAGACTTCAGCCACAGGAAGCTGAAGGCTGAAATTAGATTCAGCGCTCTCTATTCACAGGTTTATATGAGATACAACGCTCTGAATATATGGCATTTATATAGGGCTTCAGCCACAGCAAGCTGAAGGCTGAAATTTCAGGAGGACATGGAAAAGTGATTTCTTAACAATATTTAGAAATCTACATTAATATCAATGCTAGCAAAGTTTAAGTATGCCAACGGATATTTTTATCCTTTATAACAACAAGTGGTTTTCCCCATTTCAAAGGCACAAAAAAATATGGCAACAACTAATATGTATGCAACAGAGAAGGTATAGGGTGGCTAGCCTCCCATATTTTTTAATTTTAATGCTGTTACATTTCTATATTAAAAAATGGGAAATGGGGACCCCCTGACCCAAACAACCATTAACCCATCCTTTGAAAAACAGGTGGGGAAAGTGCTAGAAAGCACATGGATTCCTGAAAAAAATGGAATATACCCACCACTTGTAGAATTAAAGGATAAAGTAGGTTGAACATATCCAGCACTGTGGAAAACCAGCTTCAAAAAAGATAATACTCTCTCTATATATATACCGCTTTTATATAAGAATCCAACGCTCCGAATATATGGCATTTACTATAAGGCTTCAGCCACAGCAAGCTGAAGGCTGAAATTAGATTCAGCACTCTCTATTGACTGGTTATATAAGATCCAACACTCTGTATATATGGCATTTATATAAGGCTTCAGCCACAGCAAGCTGAAGGCTGAAATTTCAGAAGGACATGGAAAAGTGATTTCTTAACAATATTTAGAAATCTACATTAATATCAATGCTAGCAAAGTTTAAGTATGCCAACGGGATATTTTTATCCTTTGATACAACAAGTGGTTGTCCCCATTTCAAAGGCACAAAAAAATATGGCAACAACTAATATGTATGCAACAGAGAAGGTACTAGGGTGGCTAGCCTCCCATATTTTTTAATTTTAATGCTGTTACATTTCTATATTAAAAAATGGGAAATGGGGACCCCCTGACCCAAACAACCATTAACCCATCCTTTGAAAAACAGGTGGGGAAAGTGCTAGAAAGCACATGGATTCCTTGAAAAAAATGGAATATACCCACCACTTGTAGAATTAAAGGATAAAGTAGGTTGAACATATCCAGCACTGTGGAAAACCAGCTTCAAAAAAGATAATACTCTCTCTATATATATACCGCTTTTATATAAGATCCAACGCTCCGAATATATGGCATTTATATAAGGCTTCAGCCACAGCAAGCTGAAGGCTGAAATTAGATTCAGCACTCTCTATTGACTGGTTTATATAAGATCCAACGCTCTGTATATATGGCATTTATATAAGGCTTCAGCCACAGCAAGCTGAAGGCTGAAATTTCAGAAGGACATGGAAAAGTGATTTCTTAACAATAATTAGAAGTCTACATTAATATCAATGCTAGCAAAGTTTAAATATGCCAACGGGATATTTTTATCCTTTGATACAACAAGTGGTTGTCCCCATTTCCAAGACACAAAAAAATATGGCAACAACTAATATGTATCGAACAGAGAAGGTACTAGGGAGGCTAGCCTCCCATATTTTTACCTTTACCGCTGTTACATTTCTATATTAAAAATGGGAAATGGGGACCCCCTGACCCAAACAACCATTTAACCATCCTTTAAAAAACAGATGGTAAAAGTGCTAGAAAGCACATGGATTCCTTGAAAAAAATGGAATATACCCACCACTTGTAGAATTAAAGGATAAAGTAGGTTGAACATATCCAGCACTGTGGAAAACCAGCTTCAAAAAAGATAATACTCTCTTTATATATATACCGCTTTTATATAAGATCCAATGCTCCGAATATATGGCATTTATATAAGGGTTCAGCCACAGCAAGCTGAAGGCAGAAATTAGATTCAGCGCTCTCTATTCACTGGTTTATAGAAGATCCAACGCTCTGTATATATGGCATTTATATAAGGCTTCAGCCACAGCAAGCTGAAGGCTGAAATTTCAGGAGGACATGGAAAAGTGATTTCTTAACAATAATTAGAAGTCTACATTAATATCAATGCTAGCAAAGTTTAAATATGCCAACGGGATATTTTTATCCTTTGATACAACAAGTGGTTGTCCCCATTTCCAAGACACAAAAAAATATGGCAGCAACTAATATGTATCGAACAGAGAAGGTACTAGGGAAGCTAGCTTCCCATATTTTTAGCTTTACCGCTGTTACATTTCTATATTAACCCTTTCGCTGCTGAGGCTTTTCCCGCCCCTATGCTGAGGTCATTTTTACCTGTTTTGCGCATCATGTTTAAACGTGTTTTGAAGGCTTATTTTAGTATATGACCCAGACATATTATATATCGTTCTTTCCGTCAGACTCAGTAGATTCATAATATGTCATTATTATATGTATACGTTATGTCATGTCTGTATATTATAACAAAAAATGCAATAAAATATGTATTTTCAATAATTTACAATGTGTAAAGTGTTTTTTCCACATTTTAACATGCGAGCAATTGCGGTTATATTTTGTATGGGGTGCGCTTGTTAAAAAAATTAGAGATGGGGTCTCGTTACATTTTTTTTTGGGGAAAATGACACTATTTTTAACAAACGCACCGCATACAAAAATCGTTAATGCAGCATCATTGTTCACATTATAATTGAAATGGGAACAATATTGCTGCATTAACAAACCAAAAAAAATAAAAAAAAAGTGTTTATTTTTTTTTTTTATTTTTTTTTTATTTTTTTTAATTTTTATTTTCATTTTTTTTTTTTCACTTTCATGTTTGGTATCGTTGGAACGGCCATGCTCTGGCCGATCCAACGATACCAAAATTTAACCCCTAGCTGCCACGGATCGGGAGATAGGGAGTTCATTGGAACTCCCTATCTCCACAGTTGGTGGCAGTTAGGGGTTAAGTCTAGGACTGGCGTCATCGTGCTACGCACGATGACGCCAGTCCTCTGGGGGAGTTCCCGGAGCCTTGGCCGACATTCAAGATGTCGGCCAGCTCCGGGAAAGGATCGCGAACCGGCGCTTTTCAGCGCTGATTCGCGATCCAGCTCCCCAGGGGTTAATGCCAGGCATCATTTGGAAGGGCAGGCTGTGCCCTTCCAAATGATGCCTGAGTTAACCCCCTGTGTGCCGCCGATCGGGAGGGAGAGAGGTCCGAAGGACCTCCCCCCCTCCCTTTCAGGTGCCTCCTCCGCACATGCGAGGGGGCGCCTGAATTAGGTGTCATCGCGCCCCCCCCGATGACACCTAATTCTGGCGGCTGCTGGTCGGATGCCGGGCTGACATCCAGGATGTCAGCCCGCACCGGAGGGGCCAGCGATCGGCCGGAACCCGGCGCCACCCGAACGCTGACCCCGATGGCAGGACGCGCTCAGCGCGTCCTCCGCATACCAGCGGACTGCTGAGGACGCGCTGAGCGCGTCCTCAGCAGTGAAGTGGTTAAAAATGGGAAATGGGGACCCCCTGACCCAAACAACCATTTAACCATCCTTTAAAAAACAGATGGTAAAAGTGCTAGAAAGCACATGGATTCCTTGAAAAAAAATGGACTAAACCCAACACTTGTAGAATTTAAGGAAAATAGGTTGACCATATCCAACACTGTGTATAAAAAGCATCATATATAAAAATGCACTCTTTACATATACAGCTTTTATATAAGATCCAATGCGCATTATATATGGCTTTATATAAGATCCAGCATTCTATATATACAGCTTTATAAATGATAAAAATCTCTGTATACATGGCTTTAAATACGATACAACACTTAGGGCCCTATTACACTCTTCACGCTAATGGTACCACTCACCTGCGTGAGCACTACCGTTAGCTGTGGTATTCACGGCATATTACAATCCAAACGCAAATGGGTTAAAAAAACATTTGCGTTTGGTACCTTGCGCTTCTCAGGGCAAGGTTACTGCACTTTCTGCTCCCTATACTTAACATGGGGAGTGCAAAGTGTTAATCAGCGCGAGTATTACAATGTGCCAGTGCTGATCAACGCCTGGCTCTGGTTAACGAAAAGTTAACCAGAGCCAGAACCTGGTTTTAACGGATTAAGCTTCTGCAGAATCCGTTAACACCGGCTCTAAAAATAATAGAAGCAGCATATACTCACCCTTTGTTCCGCAGCTAGGACTGCGGCTCTGTCTGCCACCTCCAGCCGGCGGGAGCAGGGAAAGACGGGGGAAAGAAGTCCCCATCTCTCCCTGCGTATCACTACGTCAACCGCCCGGATCTCGCAACGCCGGTAACGTGACTGGCAGAGAGGAACTCAATGGAGTCCTATGGACTCCAGCGAGTGGATGCTCGCGGCTGCACTCAGTGCTGCCCCGAGCAACAGATTTTTAAACGGGAGAAAAGAAATGCAGGCAGCATTTTTTTGCGCCTGCATCACAATCTGGTTGTTAAAAGCGTGCGCAAGGGGGAAAACTGCGGTTGCGTATTAACGCCAAGATTGTAATAGTGCCCTTAGTATATATTCAGCTTTATATATGATCCAGCATTCTATATATAAAGCTTTATATGAGACCTAGCGCTCTGTATATACAGCTTTATATAATATCCAACAGTCTCTATATATACACGCTTTATATAAGATCAAGTACTCTGTATACAGCTTTATGGACATTCAGTACTCTGTGTGTATACAGTTTTATATGGATCAAGTGCTCTGTACATACGGACTTTATATAAGACCCCGTGCTATAACATACAGCTTTTCTCTTAGATTCAGCGCTCTCTATTCACTGGTTTATATAAGATCCAACGCTCTGTATATATGGCATTTATATAAGGCTTCAGCCACAGCAACCTGAAGGCTAAAATTTCAGGAGGACATGGAAAGTGATTTCTTAACAATATTTAGAAATCTACATTAATATCAATGCTAGCAAAGTTTAAGTATGCCAACGGGATATTTTTATCCTTTGATACAACAAGTGGTTGTCCCCATTTCCCAGGCACAAAAAAATATGGCAACAACTAATATGTATGGAACAGAGAAGGTACTAGGGTGGCTAGCCTCCCATATTTTTTACCTTTAATGCTGTTACATTTCTATATTAAAAAATGGGAAATGGGGACCCCCTGACCCAAACAACCATTAACCCATCCTTTGAAAAACAGGTGGGGAAAGTGCTAGAAAGCACATGGATTCCTTGAAAAAATGGAATATACCCACCACTTGTAGAATTAAAGGATAAAGTAGGTTGAACATATCCAGCACTGTGGAAAACCAGCTTCAAAAAAGATAATACTCTCTCTATATATATACCGCTTTTATATAAGATCCAACGCTCCGAATATATGGCATTTATATAAGGCTTCAGCCACAGCAAGCTGAAGGCTGAAATTTCAGGAGGACATGGAAAAGTGATATCTTAACAATAATTAGAAGTCTACATTAATATCAATGCTAGCAAAGTTTAAATATGCCAACGGGATATTTTTATCCTTTGATACAGCAAGTGGTTGTCCCCATTTCCAAGACACAATAAGATATGGCAACAACTAATATGTATCGAACAGAGAAGGTACTAGGGTGGCTAGCCTCCCATATTTTTTTACCTTTAATGCTGTTACAAAATGGGAAATGGGGACCCCCTGACCCAAACAACCATTTAACCATCCTTTAAAAAACAGATGGTAAAAGTGCTAGAAAGCACATGGATTCCTTGAAAAAAATGGAATATACCCACCACTTGTAGAATTTAAGGATAAAATAGGTTGACCATATCCAACACTGTGTATAAAAAGCATAACACTGTGTATAAAAAGCATCATATATAAAAATGCACTCTTTACATATACAGCTTTTATATAAGATCCAATGCGCATTATATATGGCTTTATATAAGATCCGGCATTCTATATATACAGCTTTATAAATGATAAAAATCTCTGTATACATGGCTTTAAATACGATCCAACACTTAGGGCCCTATTACACTCTTCACGCTAACGGTAGCACTCACCTGCGTGAGCACTACCGTTAGTTGCGGTATTCACGTGATATTACAATCCAAACGCAAACGGGTTAAAACAACCATTTGCGTTTGGTACCTTGCGCTTCTCAGGGCAAGGTTACTGCACTTTCTGCTCCCTATACTTAACATGGGGAGTGCAAAGTGTTAATCAGCGCTGCTATTACAATGTCCCAGTGCTGATCAACGCCTGGCTCTGGTTAACGAAAAGTTAACCAGAGCCAGAACCTGGTTTTAACGGATTAAGCTTCTGCAGAATCAGTTAACACCGGCTCTAAAAATAATAGAAAGCAGCATATACTCACCCACTGTTCTACAGCGAGGACTGTGGCTCTGTACGCCACCTCCAGCCGGCGGGAGCAGGTAAAGACAGGGGGAAAAAGTCCCCCATCTCTTCCTGCGTATCACTACGTCAACCGCCCGGATCTCGCAACGCGAGATCCGGCCGGTAATGTGACCGGCAGAGAGGAACTCAATGGAGTCCTATGGACTCCAGCGAGTGGATGCTCGCGGCTGCGCTCAGTGCTGCCCCGAGCATCCAGATTTTAAACGGGCAAAAAGAAATGCAGGCAGCATTTTTTGCGCCTGCATTATAATCTGGTGATAAAAAGCGTGCGCAAGGGGGAAAACTGCGGTCGCGTTTTGACGCCAAGATTGTAATAGTACCCTTAGTATATATTCAGCTTTATATATGATCCAGCATTCTATATATAAAGCTTTATATGAGACCTAGCGCCCCGTATACACAGCTTTATATAATATCCAACAGTCTCTATATATACACGGCTTTATATAAGATCAAGTACTCTGTATACAGCTTTATAGGACATTCAGTACTCTGTGTGTATACAGTTTTATATGGGATCAAGTGCTCTGTACATACGACTTTATATAAGACCCCCGTGCTATATACATACAGCTTTTCTCTTAGATTCAGCGCTCTCTATTCACTGGTTTATATAAGATCCAACGCTCTGTATATATGGCATTTATATAAGGCTGAAATTTCAGGAGGACATGGAAAAGTGATTTCTTAACAATATTTAGAAATCTACATTAATATCAATGCTAGCAAAGTTTAAGTATGCCAACGGGATATTTTTATCCTTTGATACAACAAGTGGTTGTCCCCATTTCACAGGCACAAAAAAATATGGCAACAACTAATATGTATGGAACAGAGAAGGTACTAGAGTGGCTAGCCTCCCATATTTTTTTACCTTTAATGCTGTTACATTTCTATATTAAAAAATGGGAAATGGGGACCCCCTGACCCAAACAACCATTAACCCATCCTTTGAAAAACAGGTGGGGAAAGTGCTAGAAAGCACATGGATTCCTTGAAAAGAATGGAATATACCCACCACTTGTAGAATTAAAGGATAAAGTAGGTTGAACATATCCAGCACTGTGGAAAACCAGCTTCAAAAAAGATAATACTCTCTTTATATATATACCGCTTTTATATAAGATCCAACGCTCCGAATATATGGCATTTATATAAGGCTTCAGCCACAGCAAGCTGAAGGCTGAAATTAGATTCAGCGCTCTCTATTCACTGGTTTGTATAAGATCCAATGCTCTGTACATATGGCATTTATAAAAGGCTTGAGCCACAGCAAGCTGAAGGCTGAAATTTCAGGAGGACATGGAAATGTGATTTCTTAACAATAATTAGAAGTCTACATTAATATCAATGCTAGCAAAGTTTAAATATGCAAACGGGATATTTTTATCCTTTGATACAAGTGGTTGTCCGGGGCGTGGTCTGGCCGCGGAGAGGAATGGACGCTTGAGAGGTGAGCTCCGCGCTACCCCCTTGCTAAGTCGGCTATCATAGATACAGAGAACCGAGATGGTCAAACCCAAACGCACCTCACAAGCCCCGGGAGCCGAGAGGAGACCGGAGGACTCCTCCCCGCATTCTATAAGGCAATACCTCACCACAACGGAGGACATGCCCGATCGGCGACTAGGCCCCAACATGGCGCCGGAGCCACGCAGCCTCTGCTCGGCCTCCCCCACCTCGGCGGCCGGCACGTGGGAAGTCCCACCTGACCTGTCTCAAATCCTCTGTTCATTGCCCACCAAAGCGGATCTGCAGGAGGCTACCGCCCGCATGCAGGCGTCACTAGCGGGTGAAATCCAGGGCCTTCGAGCGGATCTTCTGGGGATTCAGACCCGCCTGGGGGCGGCAGAGGATACATTGGTACGACATGGAGCCCGTTTGCCAGCACTTGAAGCCCACGTGGATGCCCATCACCGCTCTGTTCGGCTTCTGGCATGACACGTGGAGGATCTGGAAAATAGAGGACGCCGCTGTAACATCAGATTGCGGGGTCTGCCTGTGACGGAAGATTCACCAGGGGACCTTGGTGGCACATTGTTATGCCTGTTCAATCAGGTACTGGGCCGTGCTCTGGACATAACCATAGACATGGAACGTTATCATCGTGCCCTTCGTCCCAGGGGTCCACCTGGCAGCCCACCCAGAGATGTCATTTGCTGCTTACTGCGGTTTGGGGTCAAGGAAGAGCTCATGCAGAAGGCGAGAAACCTGCAGAAAGTTCGATTTGAGGGATCGGAGGTGTCCTTCTACCAGAATCTGTCTCCTATAACCCTGCAGACCAGACGAGCTCTTCGACCACTAACATTGGCCCTGCTTAAAGAAGGATACCAATATAGGTGGCTCCATCCTTTCGGTCTCCAAATACGCACGCCCGACGGACCGGTGCTGATAAGATCTGAGGAGGACATGCTGACAGCATTGGATCATTTGAATTTGCGACTGGACTCCCGGATCGCTTGGCCTGATCCGATAGAATATTATATTCCGACACCACCTTTGCCCCGTCGTGACCAACGCCAACGACGCCCTCGCTCCAGGCCGGCTTCGGTCGCTGATTCATTGCCCCCGAGCTCTCAGGGACCATGATTCCGGGATCTGCTATTATAAATAGGCCTTGTACCATGTTTCGATGACCTGACCTACAGCCGCGCCTAGCTCTGGCCTTTGATGGACACGGTTGTATCACGGACATGGACGATCTGCACGATCTGGTTGTAGCTGTTACGCCTTCCAGTACTACAGGTTTCACGTTTTTTTTCTCTTCTCTAGGGACATGGGTTTCAGGGCATTGCTCCCTTTCAACATGTTTGAAACCATAGCTATTCTGGGGATGTGTTTGGGAGGTTTCGGTTCTCTAAAATTGGGTTGCTTTTTGGCAGGGGGGTGGCGGGGGGGTTTCTTTCTTTCTTTTTCCCTTTTTTTTTTTTCTGATAACAAAACAAACAAAAAAACTGAGAGAATTTTTCTCTTCTTTCACCTATTTAAAGTGTTATGACATTTTAATCCCTTGGTTTCTGGATACGTTCCCTCCCTTTACTCGTGTCAAGTCGCGGCTGCGGCATACAAAGGGTATTTCCTCCTTCCTTTTGTTTTGTTGTTGTTGTGTTTTTTCTGTTTTTTGTTCTTTTGGGGGATTCAATTTTACCTATTGTAGACACGTTGATGTAAATTTGTGATAACTGTCATTTCATTTTTGACTCACACCTCTCACGCTTGGTTAATTGTTTATTGTTATTGCGCCTTTTTTACTTTGACTGCTTAACATGTACCACCCACGCTCTTTACATGTAGTATCCATCAACGCACAGGGATTGAACATTCCTACTAAACGTCACATAGCCTTACAGGAATTTCATAAACAACGTGCTTCGATAGTACTTATTCAGGAAACACATTATTGAACAGGGCATGCTCCCACCCTTCGTAGCAAATATTTCCCCACGGGCTACTTCGGTAACACCGCAGGAAACAAGACAAAAGGGGTGGCTATTTTGGTGTCCAGGGATGTGCCATTCCAGCTTAAGGACACGTTAGTGGATCCTGACGGGAGATATCTTTTTGTGAAGGGCATGCTTTGTGATGTTTCATATACGTTTGTTTCTATTTACATGCCAAACCGCCGTCAACACGTGACATTGCATGTTGTCCTAGACAGACTTAGCACTTTTTCCGAGGGCATAGTGGTGGTTGGGGGCGACCTAAACGTACCTCTGGATCCCAGGTGTGACACATCTACTGGCCGCTCCGGCATTCCACATAACATACTGCATCGTGTTAATACTACCCTGACTGAACACAGGCTCACGGATTGTTGGCGAGCCTTACATACCTCCACACGAGATTTCACACATTATAGTTTGGCACATAATTCCTATGCAAGGCTGGACTATTTATTCCTGCCTTTTGACTCTTTGCATCTGTTGCACTCCGCATCGATTGGTACAGCGACTTGGTCCGACCATTGTCCGGTCTCAATGACTATTCAATCCCCTTTGCTCTCCCCTAAAGAGAGAGTATGGCGTCTTAACGAAACACTCTTTAATTCTCCTGACACCCTACCCGCTGTTCATAGCTTGCTACAGAATTACTTTCTGGATAATGTCACCCCGGGAATGCCCTCCACTACTGTTTGGGAGGCCCACAAGGCGGTGGTCCGAGGGTTTTTCGTCTCTACCGGTTCTAGATTAAAGAAAGAACGCGCAGCCCAGGCGATAGAACTGATAACTCAGATAAGCGCCTTGGAGAGGAGACATAAATTATTATTGGAAGAGGATTCTTATAAGACCCTATTATCCCTCCGCGCACAGTTGCACACACTTTACAATTTACAGGCACAAAAAACCTTTACCCGGGTAAAACGGATTAATTATGAGTCAGGGAATAAGTGTGGGAGGTTGTTAGCGCGTGCACTGAGGAAACAAAGGACACAGCTTTATATTCACAAGATGCGTGACAGCCAAGGTCAAGCGGTTACACTCCCGGGAGGCCTACTGTCCATATTTCATTCTTATTTTACGGATTTATATAACTCTTCCCAGCAACTGACCCCGTCTCTTCAATCTCACATCGACGAATATTTACAACAACATATAGAATCTAAACTTTCTTCGCCCATGCGCAAATCTATGGAACTTCCAATTACTTTGGAAGAATTTCAGGCGGTCTTAAAATCAATGCCGCTGGGTAAGGCCCCGGGACCGGACGGCCTCACCTTGAGATATTACAGAGAAAATAGCGCCGTTTTGGCCCCTCACTGGCTACACGCCTTTAATTCGGTGGTGGAGGGGGAAGGATTACACCCGCATTCTCTGTCTGCTAACATCACAGTATTACTTAAGCCTGGGAAAGATGCAGAATATTGTAATAGTTACCGGCCTATTTCCTTACTAAATATTGACGTGAAAATCTTCGCGAAAATATTAGCCACACGCCTAAACCAATTTTTGCCTATGTTGATTCACGGAGATCAGACCGGGTTCATCCCTCGATGGGAGGCCCGAGATAATACGGTTCGAGTGATCAATCTGATTCATCGTAGTACCGGAAAGCAGGGGGGTCCGACGCTGTTCCTCTCCACTGACGCAGAAAAGGCGTTTGATAGAGTTGCTTGGCCTTATTTGTTTGCCATCCTGACACACATGGGCCTTGGTCCGAACATGTTGACGTGGATTGAGGACTTATACACCAATCCTACAGCTAGAGTTAGTGTTAATGGGATTTTGTCTGCCCCAATACAGATTTCCAACGGCACCAGGCAGGGCTGCCCTCTATCTCCTCTCCTTCTTGCTCTTTCCCTAGAACCTTTTCTTCAAGCGATCAGGTCTGCCCCAGATATTCATGGCATTAGATGTACAGCGTCGACTCACAAAGTGGCAGCTTATGCTGATGACATGCTATTCTTTGTGACTCAACCGCTTATCTCACTCCCGAATATACTGGCAGCCTTTCGGGAGTATGGGGCTCTGAGCAATCTAAAAAGAAATTTTGGGAAATCAGAGTATATGACGGCAAATTGCCCGGAATCCCTGAGGGAGAGCTTGTTGTCCTTCTTTCCATTTAGGGCTTGTAAAACTTCCCTACGATATTTGGGCCTGAATCTCACGCCGCTTTGTTCTGATTTATTTCAAGCTAATTATATACCAATACTGACGGCGGTGGAGAAAGACTTAAGTAATTGGCAGATGCCGCACGTTACTTGGTTTGGCCGAATGTCCGTTCTAAAGATGAATATTCTTCCACGCCTTTTATATATTTTCCAGACCCTGCCGATAGCTATCCCGTCCACTTATTTCAGACGTCTTAAGAGCATTTTCACCCAATATGTTTGGGGAGGAAAGGCACCTAGACTTAGTCAGGAGATCCTCACGGCTCCAAAACACAAAGGTGGAGCGGGGCTGCCGGACATGCTGCTCTATTATCGAGCAACACATTTGCTGCGTCAGTTGGAGTGGAACAGCAGAATTAGGAGTAATCAGTGGGTTGAATTGGAGGAAGAAGCTTCTAGTATAACTCTGGCTGACTTACCGTGGTTACCGTATGCCATGGTCCGCACACTCATTTCAGATCACCTGACGGTTCTACCCACCATGGCTGTGTGGCGGCGACTTACACGATGCACTTCCATAGCTCCCTTCCCCTCCCCACTTATGCCAGTCAACCGATTACCCTCTTTCACACCCCATCTTCACCCAAATTTAGGGTCTCCGGATAAAGTGCGGCCTGACATGTTCTTGAAAGATGGCCAACCCAAACCAATGAATGAGATCCCCCTGACATACCCCGATTCCTTTTTGACTCGGTTTCATCACCACCGACTTATTACGAACCTATCTCGACTTGCCCCGCTTTCTGCTTATCAGAGACCTCAAACCGAATATGAGATGTTAATTATGACTGGCAAGGTCCCTCAACATAGCATATCCCACCTTTACTCACTATTGCAGCGTCTTCGAGGCACGACCCAACATTTCAGGATAGGATGGGAGACGGACCTCTGTATGCAATTTTCGGATGACGAATGGGACCAAATTTGTTCTCTCACACATTCATGTTCAAGGGCTTCCAGATTCCAAGAGTCAGCATATAAATTACTTACTAGGTGGCACCGCACCCCGGCTAAACTTATGCAAATGTTCCCTGAGACCGAGGCCTCCTGTTGGCGCTGTAATTTGAAAGGAGCCACTACGATACATATTTGGTGGGACTGTCCGGTAATAGTCCCATTTTGGGAACGTATACATAACATTGTCTCGGATCTGTTCGCCGACCCCATCTCGTTCACCCCTGAAACATACCTTTTACACCACATGCTCCTTGCTCCTGAAATATATAAAAAATCAATCCAGATCATACTGTTGAACGCAGCGAAGGCACTGATTCCAGCGCATTGGAAAGACCCTCTACCACCAACTATTAAAGAATGGATAAATACGGTAGAACAGATACGCACACTTGAGGAATTGATGTTCTCCTCGGAAGGTCTTCTGCCCTCACATACATTGCGATGGTTCTATTGGTCGTACTACGTGATCCCCACACGTCATATCGTCAGTCCTGTGTCGCCCCCTAGCACAATTAAGGAGGTTTCCAATGTTTGATGTACTTAAGCATTCTCTTCAGTGGGTAGTTGCAAGCGTGAGAGGTTTTTGTTTTGATTACAAACTATTTTAATGTTAGATATATTACATCTTTAATGCTTTGTCACAGTTTTTCTATTTTGCATAGATTTTCATACACATATAGGAATGGATAACAAAAAACTAAATTTTTTGTGTTTTCATTTTCATGTTTACTCACTGCTGTTTTGGCTTGGATTTAAGTCATGATATTGTAAGCTTTCAGTGTTTATTCTGTGAAAACCCAATAAAAATGAATATTTAAAAAAAAAAAACAAGTGGTTGTCCCCATTTCCAAGACACAAAAAAATATGGCAACAACTAATATGTATCGAACAGAGAAGGTACTAGGGTGGCTAGCCTCCCATATTTTTACCTTTACCGCTGTTACATTTCTATATTAAAAATGGGAAATGGGGACCCCCTGACCCAAACAACCATTTAAGCATCCTTTAAAAAACAGATGGTAAAAGTGCTAGAAAGCACATGGATTCCTTGAGAGAAAAGGAATATACCCACCACTTGTAGAATTTAAGGATAAAATAGGTTGACCATATCCAACGCTGTGTATAAAAAGCATCATATATAAAAATGCGCTCTTAACATATACAGCTTTTATATAAGATCCAATGCGCATTATATATGGCTTTATATAAGATCCAGCATTTTATATATACAGCTTTATAAATGATAAAAATCTCTGTATACATGGCTTTAAATACGATCCAACACTTAGGGCCCTATTACACTCTTCACGCTAACGGTAGCACTCACCTGCGTGAGCACTACCGTTAGCTGCGGTATTCACGGCATATTACAATCCAAACGCAAACAGGTTAAAAAACACATTTGCGTTTGGTACCTTGCGCTTCTCAGGGCAAGGTTACT
Source organism: Leptobrachium leishanense (assembly GCA_009667805.1). Taxonomy (NCBI): domain Eukaryota; kingdom Metazoa; phylum Chordata; class Amphibia; order Anura; family Megophryidae; genus Leptobrachium; species Leptobrachium leishanense. The sequence continues at coordinate 99,791 of RXON01003847.1, forward strand.
GCACTTTCTGCTCCCTATACTTAACATGGGGAGTGCAAAGTGTTAATCAGCGCTGGTATTACAATGTGCCAGTGCTGATCAACGCCTGGCTCTGGTTAACGAAAAGTTAACCAGAGCCAGAACCTGGTTTTAACGGATTAAGCTTCTGCAGAATCCGTTAACACCGGCTCTAAAATAATAGAAAGCAGCATATACTCACCCACTGTTCTACAGCAAGGACTGTGGCTCTGTACGCCACCTCCGGCCGGCGGGAGCAGGGAAAGACAGGGGGAAAAAGTCCCCCATCTCTTCCTGCGTATCACTACGTCAACCGCCCGGATCTCACAACGCGAGATCCGGCCGGTAATGTGACCGGCAGAGAGGAACTCAATGGAGTCCTATGGACTCCAGCGAGTGGATGCTCGCGGCTGCGCTCAGTGCTGCCCCGAGAATCTAGATTTTAAACGGGCAAAAACATGCAGGCAGCATTTTTTGCGCCTGCATTACAATCTGGTGTTAAAAAGCGTGCGCAAGGGGGAAAACTGCGGTCGCGTATTAACGCCAAGATTGTAATAATGCCCTTAGTATATATTCAGCTTTATATATGATCCAGCATTCTATATATAAAGCTTTATATGAGACCTAGAGCTCTGTATACACAGCTTTATATAATATCCAACAGTCTCTATATATACACGGCTTTATATAAGATCAAGTACTCTTTATACAGCTTTATAGGACATTCAGTACTCTGTGTGTATACAGTTTTATATGGGATCAAGTGCTCTGTACATATGACTTTATATAAGACCCCCGTGCTATATACATACAGAATTTCTCTTAGATTCAGCGCTCTCTATTCACTGGTTTATATAAGATCCAACGCTCTGTATATATGGCATTTATATAAGGCTTCAGCCACAGCAAGCTGAAGGCTGAAATTTCAGGAGGACATGGAAAAGTGATTTCTTAACAATATTTAGAAATCTACATTAATATCAAAGCTAGCAAAGTTTAAGTATGCCAACGGGATATTTTTATCCTTTGATACAACAAGTGGTTGTCCCCATTTCCATGGCACAAAAAAAGCCTGCAACAAATATGTATGGAACAGCGAAGGTACTAGGGTGGCTTGCCTCCCATATTTTTACCTTTACTGCTGTTACATTTCTATGTTAAAAAATGGGAAATGGGGACCCCCTGACCCAAACAACCATTTATCCATCCTTTAAAAAACAGATGGTGAAAGTGCTAGAAAGCACATGGATTCCTTGAAAAAAATGGAATATACCCACCACTTGTAGAATTTCAGGATAAAATAGGTTGACCATATCCAACGCTGTGTATAAAAAGCATCATATATAAAAATGCGCTCTTTACATATACAGCTTTTATATAAGATCCAATGCGCATTATATATGGCTTTATATAAGATCCAGCATTTTATACATACAGCTTTATAAATGATAAAAATCTCTGTATACATGGCTTTAAATACGATCCAACACTTAGGGCCCTATTACACTCTTCACGCTAACGGTAGCACTCACCTGCGTGAGCACTACCGTTAGGTGCGGCATTCACGGCATATTACAATCCAAACGTAAACGGGTTAAAAAACACATTTGCGTTTGGTACCTTGCGCTTCTCAGGGCAAGGTTACTGTAGTTTCTGCTCCCTATACTTAACATGGGGAGTGCAAAGTGTTAATCAGCACTGGTATTACAATGTCCCAGTGCTGATCAACGCCTGGCTCTGGTTAACGTAAAGTTAACCAGAGCCTGGTTTTAACGGATTAAGCTTCTGCAGAATCCGTTAACACCGGCTCTAAAAATAATAGAAAGCAGCATATACTCACCCTTTGTTCCGCAGCTAGGACTGCGGCTCTGTCTGCCACCTCCGGCCGGCGGGAGCAGGGAAAGACAGGGGAAAGAAGTCCCCATCTCTCCCTGCGTATCACTACGTCAACCGCCCGGATCTCGCAACGTGAGATCCGGCCAGTAACGTGACCGGCAGAGAGGAACTCAATGGAGTCCTATGGACTCCAGCGAGTGGATGCTCGCGGCTGCGCTCCGTGCTGCCCCGAAAATCCAGATTTTTAACGGGCAAAAAGAAATGCAGGCAGCATTTTTTGGGCCTGCATTACAATCTGGTGTTAAAAAGCGTGCGCAAGGGGGAAAACTGCGGTCGCGTATTAACGCCAAGATTGTAATAGTGCCCTTAGTATATATTCAGCTTTATATATGATCCGGCATTCTATATATAAAGCTTTATATGAGACCTAGCGCTCTGTATACACAGCTTTATATAATATCCAACAGTCTCTATATATACACGACTTTATATAAGATCAAGTACTCTGTATACAGCTTTATAGGACATTCAGTACTCTGTGTGTATACAGTTTTATATGGGATCAAGTGCTCTGTACATACGACTTTATATAAGACCCCCGTGCTATATACATACAGCTTTTCTCTTAGATTCAGCGCTCTCTATTCACTGGTTTATATAAGATCCCACGCTCTGTATATATGGCATTTATAGAAAGGCTTCAGCCACAGCAAGCTGAAGGCTGAAATTTCAGGTGGACATGGAAAAGTGATTTCTTAACAATATTTAGAAATCTACATTAATATCAATGCTAGCAAAGTTTAAGTGTGCCAACGGGAAATTTTTATCCTTTGATACAACAAGTGGTTGTCCCCATTTCCCAGGCACAAAAAAATATGGCAACAACTAATATGTATGGAACAGAGAAGGTACTAGGGTGGCTAGCCTCCCATATTTTTTACCTTTAATGCTGTTACATTTCTATATTAAAAAATGGGAAATGGGGACCCCCTGACAAAAAAACCATTAACCCATCCTTTGAAAAACAGGTGGGGAAAGTGCTAGAAAGCACATGGATTCCTTTAAAAAAATGGAATATACCCACCACTTGTAGAATTAAAGGATAAAGTAGGTTGAACATATCCAGCACTGTGGAAAACCAGCTTCAAAAAAGATAATACTCTCTTTATATATATACCGCTTTTATATAAGATCCAACGCTCCGAATATATGGCATTTATATAAGGCTTCAGCCACAGTAAGCTGAAGGCTGAAATTAGATTCAGCGCTCTCTATTCACTGGTTTATATAAGATCCAACACTCTGTATATATGGCATTTATATAAGGCTTCAGCCACAGCAAGCTGAAGGCTGAAATTTCAGGAGGACATGGAAAAGTGATTTCTTAACAATAATTAGAAGTCTACATTAATATCAATGCTAGCAAAGTTTAAATATGCCAACGGGATATTTTTATCCTTTGATACAACAAGTGGTTGTCCCCATTTCCAAGACACAAAAAAATATGGCAACAACTAATATGTATCGAACAGAGAAGGTACTAGGGTGGCTAGCCTCCCATATTTTTACCTTTACCGCTGTTACATTTCTATATTAAAAATGGGAAATGGGGACCCCCTGACCCAAACAACCATTTAACCATTCTTTAAAAAACAGATGGTAAAAGTGCTAAAAAGCACATGGATTCCTTGAAAAAAATGGAATATACCCACCACTTGTAGAATTAAAGGATAAAGTAGGTTGACCATATCCAGTACTGTGTATAAACAGCTTCAAAAAAGATAATGCGCTCTTTATATACATGTACAGCTTTTATATAAGATCCAACGCTCTGAATATATGGCTTTTTGTAAGATCCAACGCTCTGTATATACGACTTTATATAAGATCAAATACTCTGTAAATACAGCTTTATATATGATCCAGCACTTTGTATATACAGCTTTATATGAGATCCAGTGCTGTGTATATACAGCTTTAAATAGGATCCAACACTCTGTGTATATACAGCTTTATATAAATTCCAGCTCTATGTATATACAGCTTTATGTAGGAACCGGCGCTCTGTACATACTGCTTTATATAGGATCCAACGCTGTGTGTATATACAGCTTTATATAGGATCAAGCACTCTGTATATACAGCTTTATGTAGGATCCAGAGTTCCATGTATATATGGCTTTATTTTCGATCCAGCGTTTTGTATATACAGCTTTATATGAGATCCAGTGCTCTGTGTATATACGGCATTATATATGATCCAGCGCTTTCTATATACAGCTTTATATGAGATCTAGTGTTCTGTGTATGTACAGTTTTATACAGGATCCAATGCTCTGTGTATATACAGCTTTAAGTAGGATCCAGCGCTCTGTTTATACGGCTTTATATAAAAACTATCACTCTGTATATACAGCTATATATGATCAAGTGCTTTGTATATACAGCTGTATATGAGATCCAATGTTCTGTGTATATACAGCTTTATATATGACCCAGTGCTTTTTATATACAGCTTAATATGAGATCCAGTGCTCTGCGCATATACAGCTTTGTATAGGATCCAACGTTCTGTGTATATACAGCCTTTTATATCATCCAACTCTCTGTATATAAAGTCTTATGTAGGATCCACTGCTCTGTATTTACAGCTTTATGTAGGATCCAATGCTTTGTATATACGGCTTTATGTAGGATCTAACTATCTGTGTATATACGGCTTTATATAGGATCTAACTATCTGTGTATATATGGCTTTATATAGGATCCAGCACTCTGTGCAGGGTTTAAAAATACACTTGTATGCAACCAGTTAAATATTTGGCTTGACAAGTGCAGCAGGATTCAAAAGGTTAACGGAGCTCTGGCTGCTCAGCAAAAGGGTGCGCAGAGCACCATTGCTTCTGGTATCCTGAAGGCCCCATCACTTTGTATATGTGTGTGGAGCATCCTCGGAATTCGCCCAAATCAATGAAGACGCTCCATCCTGATTATGGATGGGCGTTCGGTTCAATTCGAAAGTGAGTTCTAATCGAACATCGGCCATTCGGGTGATCGGCGAACACCGAACATTATGGGATGTTCGTGGTTTGTTCGACCGCGGACATTCCATAATAAAAAATGCGTCCACAGGTCTCCTAAATTGTATCGGCGGCTGCCGGTACATTTAGGAGACCTGTGGCTGCGGCTCCCAGCCACCGTAACTCACCTGTCTTGCAGCTGTCCCGGCCTCCTTGTTCCCCGGTCTGTCAGCTCCTCTGGTCCGTCTGGCCGCGGCTCGACTCTTCCCCACGTCTTCATGCTGAGCTCTGATTGGGCAAAGTCCTTTACCTGACCTGGACTTTGCCCAATCAGAGCTCAGCATGAAGATGAATTT